>JARJDS010022823.1:0-14440 GCA_030264155.1 Atheta pasadenae | reverse complement strand
TAAAATGTTGGGAAAACGATGGGCATAAAATAGGTGCACGATTAATTCTAAGTAAACCAAATTTTCATAGTTGTTTAGTTTTTGATGAAAAATTAGTTGCAATTGAATTAAATAAAATGTTAGTCTTTTATAATAAACCATTATTTATTGACTTTGCTATATTAGAAATTTCCAAAATTCGAATGTATGATTTCTATTATAATTTTGTGAAGAAGTTCTATCCAGATGAGAAGTCTAAATTAATATATATGGATACTGATAGTTTAAATATGCAATGTTATGATAAAAATATTTATGATGTAATACGTAAGACAGAACAAAGCTGTTTTAGGATTATTTAAAGATGAATATGGTGAACAAATAATGAATAAATTTATTGGCATTAAATCTAAATGTTATTGTCATAAATTGGTAAATAAAACTGTAACTAAGAAAGCTAAAGGTACAAGCAAAAGTGTAGTAAAGAACTTTATTAAATTTTCAGATTATGAAAACTGTTTATTTACAAAAGAAACAAAAATTTATGCAAAACAAATTATATTTAAAAATGAGTTGCATCATATTTATACATGTACGCAACATAAAGTATGTTTAAGTTTTGAAGATAATAAACGATGTATTCAAGAAGATAGCATAACTACTTATGCATGGGGACATTATAAAATTATAAATAATTAATTATATTAAATAAGAAATTAATTAATAAAAACATAAAGATTGCGAGAATACGCTAAGCTGTCACACAAACACATACGCACGTTAAGTAAGTAACGTCGTTTGGGCGTTGGCAAGTTAAGTAAGTAACGCGCTATCAAATTACAGGGTCCTTTTACCGACATACATAACACTACAATCTTCAACAATACAGGAATCTTTTTAGTTCCGTCACTCGCCACCAGTCCCTCCACATTGTGGAGGTTTTCGGACCCGCAAAGTCTATCTACTGATACTGATTCCTTAGTTTATCATTTTATTCGAAAGAAAAGCAATACCGAGTTTACTATTTATGATATCATTAGACGCGATGCGAAAGAGAAATACGATGATACATCTGTTTATCCTGTAAACAATGTCCATGGTATTAAATCAGTCAATAAGAAAGTAGTAGGCAAATTTAAAGATGAATGTGCTCACACATTTATTAGCGAGTTTATTTCACTGCGTGCCAAATTATATTCATTTAAGACATGTGAAAATGATGTCATTAAAAAAGCAAAAGGTGTTGGTGTTACTGCAATCAAGAAACTAACTTTCGATGACTATTTCAATGCTTTGTTTCACAATAAAAATTTAACAGTGGAGTTTCACACAACAACGTCAAGAAACCATGAATTGTTCACTCCACGTATTTGTAAATTAGGATTAAACGTTGATGATAATAAAAGAGTGGTAGATGTTAACAAAATCGCAAGTTTACCTTATAACCATTATAAATTACAATATGCATATATGTAAGCATTAAAATAAAATTAAGAATATTTTGAAAATACACCATATTGTTTTATTGAAATCATAATTACAGCAAAAATTCTTTCCTACCCAAATATACCCCGCTAACACGTTTATTTTGAAAACACTCTGTATAGCAAATTTGCAACACTCACTATATACCAAACTCACAATGACAAATACCCCACCCGAACAATTACTAGCACACGCACCTGCGCGCCATCCATCAACCAACGACTCAACCAAACACTTTCACTCTCACTGTCTCACTCACACTCACTATCTACATTTCTCTCTGTCTAACACATTGAATCTTATGTAGATCTTAATTGACCGGATGTCCATTTGATTTACATGGACCTTATCATTGTGAGGCTCTGTATTATATCAACTCTTGTATAACTTCCCACTAGCCACGGCATACTATGTCTACACATGCGCATACGCACATCACCAACACCCAGGGACATGGGAGGGGTGCCCCCTCCCCACTCTAAAGTGAAGATTTTCGACCCATTTAAAAATACACGTAAATGTGCGCCAGAACTCACCTTATTACTCTACTCCAACCATCAACATCATTCAATTCGACATTACGGCTTAAGGAAAAAAAAAACAGAAATTGAAGTTAATAATAAAGAGGAAGAAGAAACAATCCGCAACCAAGTAATTTTAGTTGATGATGATGATGAAGACGAGGACGACGAAGATGGTTGTGTAATAGTACCCAAACCAATAATTCAAGACATAAAACCATATAGTAACGATCAACTAAATGATTCTAAAAATTCATCGCTCCTTATAACATTTAAAATAATGTGCCCATTCCAATTGACTTTTGGAAGAATATGTCAACAAAGTATGGTGAAAAATGGTGGTTGAAGTTAGCAACTCCAAAGCCGTCATTTTTTTAGCCAATAAATAGATTTGCAAGTATGGACGTCAACAGACTCAACTGCACGCAAAGGGCACTTATATATCATGGAAAAAAGATGGTGGGCAATCGTTCAATTCATGATGTGGAATTCACCAGATTCTTCTAAAAGTAAGTTTTTGAAGACATTACAGACGTTTACAAGGTAGTTCGTTACTGACATTACTGGTTAGTTTAGAAATTAACCACCATCATAATTTATTACCGACAACATTACATGAATCTGTTACCAACATTACAGGAATCTGTTATCGACATTACAGGAATCTTTTTTAGTTCGATTACTCGCCACCAAAATTACAGGAATCTTAACCCACTTTTTTTAGTTCGGCTACTCGCCACCAGCCCCTTCTCATTGAGGAGGTTTTAGAATTCGCAGAGTCCTTCTACTAGCTACAATACGCATTTTTCTCTCATGAATAAAGTATTATTTTTTCTTTTTAATTTTAATACTTTGAAGTAAACAAAATATTTTTTTTTATTTTTGTGGTTGATTCTTACTACTGCTTTAAGTTTACCTAACCACATATGTTTAAGTTTCCTGTTCTTACATGTTTATGTTAATAAAGTGAACAGGAAAAATGTGGTAAATGAAAAATAGGAAATGTTATACTTTTGACTTATTAATTCACTCTCTCTCAAGATCTACTTAAGTAAAGACGTGCAAAACAGAAATTAATATGTTTTAAACTCCCGTGCGCAGTGATCGTTCGAACATTGTACCGAAAAAAAATAAGATCTCATGAATAAACTCAAAACAAGTGTGTGCAAAGAAAAAAATATTTTTTAGTGATAGTGAAGGTAAAGACTTTAATCTATTTTGTAAAGAAATAATTCATGATTCTCCATCTAAAAAAAATAAATTAAAAGTGTTAAGCAGTACTCCTCAGAAAAAAAATTATCACTGAAGAGGAAAGAAAGTAGGTGCTTTAAATTCAGGAAGCAAACAAAGTGAACAAAAATTTGTAACCCTCTCTGAACTGACACCTAATAGATAATATAATAGTGATACATTCAAATACATAACAACAAAATTTGGAAAAAAAATTAGTTGTTATAAAAAATTGGTCAGTAATAGTTTTCTTACCAGATCGTTTCAATAAAATGTATAAGACAGGACCACTAACTTAAAAAATAATTTTTTAAACACAAATTTCTCGGAAGAGTTTCTGCAATTAACGAAAATAATAAAATTCCAAATAAAAAAATAAATGAAAAAATTAAATTAAAAATATCTGATAATAATTACATTAATGTACAAAGAAAATATTCAACTTCATTGGCTATTCTACGAAAATTACAAATTCAATGTAGTAAGAAATTAAAAAATGTGTGCGAAAACAAAAGAAACTTGCATTCATCAGTGAGAGGAAGAGGATTAAATTTATCAACATCAACCCCCACAACATCAGCAACAGTAAAACATCATGTCGAATAGAAAAAGATAATAAACATATTATAAACTTTTTATTTTATTTTTAGTTAAATTCTGCCTTTGCCTCTCGAATTAGAACTGGTTAAAGTTTGTAATTTAGATACTACGTTAAATAAATTTCAATTATACAGAGGAGATAACCCAGCAAATTGGTTTTTACTGAAGAAGAAACAATATGCACTCATGTCATTCCAATTGATGATGATGATGATCAGAGCCGGCCGAAGGCAGGTGCAAACGGTGCCACCGCACCGGGCCCCACGCTAAGGAAGGCCCTTCTTTAATATATATCCGTCACACAACGCTGTATAAAGGCCTCGCCAGGCCCCGCGCTGAGATTTTGCACCGGGCCCGCAATGAGTTCGGCCGGCTCTGATAATGATGAAGAGGACGACGAAGACGACAAACGTCAAGCGTTATTAGTACCCAATAAACAATACTATGTTTAAGAATTAAATTCCATGTAACATGTAAATTAAATATAAGAAATGTTGTAAGACACATCATCTTCAGGTAACGATATTACAGATTTCTTTTACCCACAGATTTTTAGTTGCTAAACTGTACACCAAGTGGCGCAGCGCAATTAGAAGTTCCTATTACTAACCAACACTCAAGATCAAGAGGCAGAGGTGATTCTAGAATCCGTATTTTATATCTACTATGGGGACATACATTCGGTAAAAAATAGATTAAACACCTTTTCCTTTCATGAGTCAACAGTCTTGTTGGGCTACTCAATCCACCCAACTCAACCGCTAAACTTTACTGAAAAAATAGGCGGAGGATATTGGGGGCGGCATAGGCACGGAGAAGTAAAAACAGCCACCGTTTACAGCAACCAAATGAATTTGGTGCAGTTGTGTGGAATAGTGTTTAGCAATATATGATAAATACTAAATCATACCATACACATTTGCGAATCGGAAATTCATTAATAGTATGCCACAGAAATTCATACCTTTGGTAGAAGTAAAAAACATAATCCAATTCCAATTTGTAATTAGGAAACCATAAACACCAACTATGGGAAATAATTGTGGTTAAAATAATGGATGGGAAAGCAGCGGTCTTTTTACCAGCGCGATACATTGATTTAAACGTCTCCACTGCCAACAACGAGCAATAATTTATCGTGGGAAGACTGCAAAAATATCTATACAGTTAGTGTAATTGTAAAAAAATGGGGACATAAATTCGGTTAAAAATATGTTAAACCTTCACCTCTTTTTTCATGGCGTAACGGACTTGTTGGGCTACTTAATCCACCCAACTCAACCGCTAAACCATAAAAATATAGGTGGAGGATATAGGGGGTGGCACGGCGGCGGCGTAGGCATGGCGGAGAAAAAAAACCACAATTAAAAAATAGAAATATAAAATGTATGGAATAATGCCTTTTGTATTCAAATTTAACAAAAATTAAAAAAAATAATAAAATGTTATTGTGAGTAGTCAGCCATCGTGTTTTTATGTAATGTATGTATAGGAACAAAAACTGATGTCAACGAAAGAAATTTTTTCCATATGAATATATAGATAATTATCTCCAATTATTATTTATATTTTACTCCAATTATATTTGGAGTAAGCTTGATGATACTCAGATACTAGGCAAAGATATGTTTGATAGTAAATTAAATAATTCGGAAATATCTGATATATTATGCGCATGCAGTTAAAGTTTTAAATGTTCACGTATTCGTGAAAATTCAGATTTGTATTTAAAAGTAGTTGTGCTACTATTAACTGATATTTTTGAAAACTTTCGACTAACTAATGTTAATGATAAACAACTCAAAAGTTATTTGAGTTATTGGCATACATGTTACAAATATGGATGGACGATGTTGTATCATTTACCTATTTCCAACTTTGGGTGTATGATCTCAATGTTTGGAGTCAAACAACAACATCAAAAACAGTAAAATCAATCAAGATGAAAACCAAAAAAAAGAGAGCATAATCAAATCAATCATTGGAAATTAACGTCAACAACCACAAATTACAAACAATAAATTGATGTGTTATTTGCTGTGTTAGTGATATTGCAATTGCATTTTCTTCATTTGGACACTCGCTCACTGGTGTAGATTGTGCTCTAACTCTTAACACGTGCGCTGATAGCAGACAGGAAATAGAAGCTGCAATTTGCATGTTTCTCCAATAAATATAGTATTACACAAACATTAATATGTTATTATTGTTACTACTGATTTGATTTATCTAACCACATTTACTTTTTATCGTTTTATTACAGTTTGTAATTATAACGATAATATTTTTCGTGGACATCCTGTTAACAGCTCTGATAACACGCAATAATAACGGTAATACTTATCCATTTCACTCAAATAATTTGTTTAACGCGACTTGATAAACATGAGTTTTCAAGAAGTAACAACAACATCTATTAAGAAAATAACAATTTTACGAGTGCGGTAGGCTTGTTTAGACACAGAACATCAACGCTTTGATTTACCGCCGGAAGAAGAAGGAGGAAAATAAATTCTACTAAATATCTAATAAAAAATGTTTTGTTTATTTAGAAATAAATGTAATATTTGTTTTCAAGACAACATCATTTGGCTTGCAATGATATGCAGAAGATACCTTCATCATAAAACCACAACAGCTAATCCTTCATAGTACAAAACAAAAAAAATGGGAAAATGTCATGGAAGGGCTACATAAACCGGCAAGAATAACCTACAACCGACATGGAAAGGAAACTGGTTGTAAAGAAAGTACACAAAAATATACTTTAAACTTGTTGATTCATTTCAACCACGGTAGCGAACAAATAGTGCGCATATGTAAATCACAAACAAACCAATAAAATGAATTTACTTGATAATTTAAACAAATGTGGTGCTGGAGTAAAATTTTTCCCAACCAACAAAATTAATCAACTGCCAATCATGGCGTGTTAATTCATAAAATGTATATGGATAAATACAAAATATCTAAGAAGAATTGGTTTGCAATTGGAAGACACACAACAGGTTATACTTTCTAAAAGATTTATCTATACAGAGCGATTGTAAAAAAATCTGAAAATAAATTCGATAAAAAATATGTTATACCTCCATCCCTCTGGTTCATGGGTCAACGGATTTGCTGGGCTACTCAATCCACCCAACTCAACCGTTTCTCCTTCAATTCTCCTTGTGTGTACCAAGTGCTGTAACCATTTTTCAACGGAATATAAATTAATAAAACACAAAATTGATTGCGCAAAACATAAACCTGTCAAAATATCAACACCTTTCGTGATTTATGCCGATTTCGAATTTTTGAATGTACCATTAACCTAATACTACTATATTATACTAATCGAAAAATTGTCAAAATTTAATGATGGTGAGATTAATATTATTCTACCGACTACCGAAAATTATATTTCTGTTTCGAAACGCAAAACAAAAATATCATCTATCGTTTTTTAGATTTTTCACACCATCTTCGGTGGCAAATTTAATGGGAGGTTTAAAAATTTATGAGTTTATAGTATAAACTTTATACATACTCAGACACATTTTCCAAATCCACATTATTTGCAATAGCTATGTCGTAAAGGAGTGTCTCCGTACGAGTTTGTTACAAATCTTGAGTGCATGAATAGGTCATTGTGAGATGAAAGCATTTCCGATGCTGATTATAAGCAGGCGAAGAATGGGTGATAGCAATTCAATATGGAAACACTTGACAAGAAGTACTCGGATCTATATTTAAGAAGTGATGTCCTTTTACAGGTATATTTGAACATTTCCGCAAATGTTCACTGCAAAACTATCACCTAGATCCAACTGCTATCTTAACTGATCCTGGACTATCATGGGAATCTGCTTTGATGGATATTTACTAACGTTAAATTAGAACTTTTGGGCGATATAGATATGATCTTATTTATCAAAAAAAGAATCCGAGGCGGTATATGTCAAATTATTCACCGGTAAGCAAAAGGCAATAATACGTTTTTGCGCGATACATTAGGAAATTCAACGTTTGATCCTCAACAGCTCATTATTATCACTGACTCCACAACCCTTTTTGAGTTTTGGCCTGTTTAAGAAATTTTCGCCATTCGTCCCTCTGTCACGCATCGGCTCTCCACCCTCCTGCTCATGCTTCCCTGGCATCCGCCTCATATAATATTTACCTGGATGCTGTAAACTTATACGGTTATTCCATGTGTCTTAAGCATGATCTTAAAAATTTATTTTAAATCGTAATATTACTAGCATTCCTTATGGCTAGCAGTATGACGAGAGTTGTTTTCTCGAAGTAAATTTGACATACCCAAATTCAGTACACAATTTACATTCGGAGTTTCCATTCTGCCCCGAGCATAAGATGTTCTCAACCAATGTCATTAAGCTAATCTGTTCATTTCTTGACAAGCAAAAATATGTTTTTAGCATAGATAATGTATTATAGTGCATAGTGCATGGTGTTAAACTAACTGAAATCCATAGAGTTATTGCGTTTGAATATAGTTATTGGTTGAAAGAATATATAATGTTAAACACAAACTTTCGCGCAAATTTGAAATCAGATTTTGAAAAAGATCTATTTAAAAAAAAAATGCATGTTTCGGACGATGAAAAATATTAGAAATCATCGTAATATTGTATTGGTTTCAAACGGCTATTGAAATAAAGCAAGAAAACTAGTTTCTTCTCTAAATTATAAGAAAACCAAATATTATGATATTTAAAAGCTATTGAAATGAAAAAGAAAAAAAGTATATTTAACAAACCCATATATTTAGGAGTAAGTATTTTAGAATCATCAAATTATTTAATGTATGATTTCCACTATGATTATATAGAATCAGATCATATCACAGAAAAAAAGTTTGCTATGATAATACTATTATATATAGATAAATTCCATAAAATAAATTTGATACCTCTGTTTATCCAGCAAACAATCTCCATGGCATCAAATCATTCAACAAAAAAGTGGTAGGCAAAGTTAAAGATGAATGTGCTCATATATTTATTAGCGAGTTTATTTCATTGCGTGCAAAATTATATGCATTTATAACGTGTGAAAATAATATAATTAAGAAAGCAAAAAGTGTTGGTTAAAACTTCAACCGTTGATTTAATAATTTAGTTCGATGCTAGAATCCCTTTTTCATTGAGAATACGTGCATATTGCCTGATTAATTGTGATACAATAGTATATAGCAGGGGTCTCCAAACTTTTCAGCCTTAGGGCCATACTGATTGCTCCAGTAAGTTCCGAGGGCCAAATCTTTAAAATATGCAATTGAAGCATAGACAAGCTCTAAAATGAGTTTTCAAGTATGCTAGCTAATATGCCTGGTATATAGGAAAAAGCAAAGAACAGGACTGTTCGGTTTCCGTAGACGGTTAAGAATCGTATATGCCTTGATGTTCTATCGTAATGAGCGAAATCACAAAGCTGTACGAGTAGGCTTTGATATTGTTTGTTTTTCTTTAAATTTACTTGTCAAATCAATTTCTAAATAAAGTTGAGTTGATTACAAAACTCCAAATTGAGTACAGTTATTTCCCGATAAGTGGTCCGGCGGACCACTCTGTATTCTAACATTTTGTGACCTCCGCAACACTATCAAAAACCACTACCACGTCCCTGTGCAACATCCCACAACACATGCGTCAGCCTTATGTGGACGTCTTCCACCTCTTCTGCACCTTTATCTGCTTCACATCATCAATGGGTTAATTTCCTCCAAACTCAACTCCACAGTTGTAATCAGCTCTAACCATTCTTGATTAATACCCTCCAACTCGCTAATAGTGATTCCTATCCGGCTCGCGATTAGTGTTCGCTATTTGGCGCGGAAGCGCCCTCTATCTTTGGGGAACGGGGTGTATTATAGTTCTTACAGTCTCCCCCTTTGACCTAAACGATTTGTCCCAGGTTCTGGCCAATGAGTGGGTTATTGCGGAGTCTACCCCGACCTCGTCTCGCACGAAGTGTGGTGACTTTCGGCGGGCGACCACCGGAATGGACAGCACCGGTTTGCGCTTCCAAGTTCGAAGCTGGTCGTAGCGCTGATCATCTTGCTCCCCCTGCAGTAGACATACCTTTAGGGCAATAGTCACTTGCGTTAGTTTTGAGAACGAATGCGAGAGATGCATCGGCCTGGCAATATTGGTGCAGTGCTGAGCAATTCTTTCAACTTTATTGTAGGCTGCTTCTTCTGGAGACCCCCGGCTCCTTGGCACGTTTTAACGCGCGAGCACGCAAATTGGTTTAGCTACAAGTGGTCGTACATCTGTTCGCGGAACGTGTGGCAAAATGCTGGAGATGCATGTAGAACCTAGTTGTAAACGATTGCACTTCGGGCAGTTCAAACAGACGTAACCCGGTTCGTTGCAACCGTAGCAACGGAATGCGTTGAGTGATTTAAAATTTGTAGTCTGCCTTGCAGGAGAATTTTTGCTCGCTGCAAATTTTCTGCATTCTGATTATATATGACCAAAATTCTTGCAGAACTAACATTTCGGACGATGCTTCACTTCTTTCGGTGGTTTGTCTGTGAGTTCCGTAGTTGGCATCAAGTCTTCGACGGCACGGGCTTTCGTTAGCAGTTCCTCAAACGTTTTGAAGTTGTCACTAGGTAGTGCGCGTCTGATCTGCAGGTTGAGTAAGCCATAGATCATGTCTAACTGATGTATTTCTTGTAGTACCGCCGTCTGCGGTAAATACGAGAGCAAGGCATGCGCCTTGTTAATGAATTTTGTGCGGCGGCTTACTGTTGCCGAATGCGTGTCTGATTTAATGGCGCCAAGCTACCACGTTTCTGCACTATGTCTAAGAACATTGCAAAGCCTTTCATTGCATTTACGTCACTCACCATGACATCTTTGTGAACTGTTATAGCGTCTATGAAACTTGACGTCTTCGTCTGCATTTCCTGCGAAGTGGTGCGATTTGCTTCGGTGTTTGCGTTTTGACCGTTTGTTGCAACAATTCAACAACAATTGTAGTTGCAAGTTGCTGAAAATCTTGCGGCATTTTGGCTGACGATTTTGGTCTGTTGTTTGCGTGTTGTTATAACCACGAGCTTTCGTTGACTTCTTTGGAGTCTGTCTCAACGAGTATTTCCTTGTCGGATCGTTACGTTGCATTCTCACGCAGTCTTAGAAATGGTGTAGTATTGTGGAAAATTAACCGTGCAAATAAGTTTAAACAATCCTTATGATTAAAAGCATATATCGATTTAAATAAGAAATGTTTACGTTTGGAAAACAACAAACGTTTTATACTGAATAATGGCATTACAAATTACGTTAGGGGGCTTTACAACATTTAAGAAAAAGGTTGGAATGACAAAAATACATAATGTGCAAAGATACGAACGCTGGGAGAGATTAGGTTGCCATGGTACTGAAGTCGTCGCGTTAGCCGATGTGTACACGGTGTCGCCGTGATTCCGACTGCCGAACTGACCGTGTGACGGCTAGACGTCACCTTCGACTGTTTACTATTTATAAACACCCTATCAGTAGGCTCTGAAGCCACGGGTGGCTTCAATATTATTTGCAACTGGTAGATACTACTGATTTCAATTTACCTAACAATCATTTCCTTCCTTAAAAATTATTAAACATTTAGTATGAGTAAATATAATTTGTGGTTTGCATTTTGTAGTTAATTATGATCCGTGGTTAACTGCTCTAGCAATAAATAAAATCCGGTAGAGCAATACGAAGTGTACAGTTCTTTTACAAAATCTTTTCAGAACCAATACTTCCTCTATAAATTGATAAAATCGCAATAGGTGTTTCTAACTGTGCAGACCACTTCTAAGGTAGGCCACCCATTGTACGTGCAGCACTTTACTCCCGCGCGTCTCCTTCCAAGGATCTACGGTCTCTGCGCAGGACGGGTTTGTGGACGAGGTTTGCTGCTGTCTGAGAAGGATTTGCTTTGAGATTCGAATTTAGAACATTGAACATAGAACATTAATTTTTAACCTGACCTCGTGTTATTGTTAAGTGCTTGAAGTGTGTGAGAAATTGGAGGAGACCGCACAAAAACAAGACGTAGTACCATACACTGGCGATGAATTAAATGATTCTTCCAGAAAGTTCATTGCGCTTTCAAAAATTATAAGAAACGTGCCCGTTCCTATCGACTGTTGGAGGAAGATGTCAACAACTTATGGTGAAAAAATAGTTGTTGAAGGTAACAACTCCAACGTCATCATATTTCTGCCTGGCAGATTTGTAAGTATGGACGTCGTATGAACTGGGTGCAAAGGGCACTGATATACAATAGAAAAAAAGTATGTGCAATTCATCAGATGCTTCTAATAGTAAGT
Organism: Atheta pasadenae; assembly: GCA_030264155.1. Classification (NCBI taxonomy): domain Eukaryota; kingdom Metazoa; phylum Arthropoda; class Insecta; order Coleoptera; family Staphylinidae; genus Atheta; species Atheta pasadenae. Next base: position 2,293 of record JARJDS010022823.1, on the reverse strand, counting down.
TTTGAAAGGTTCTCTTTGTTCGTCATTGTAATATTTGCGATATTTTCATCAAATATAAAATAAAAAATCATTACTATACCAATTTGAATAAGGTATTTTAACTTCAAATAATGGTTTGCGAAAACAAAGACCACACCGTCACGAATGTGCTCGCACGCTAACCACATCTTGAATTTACTTAGTTTTGGTAAGTGATTGATAGATACGGTAGCATGAACCGCTTACATCATTCATGCTTATTGATAGAATTTATAAATAACTATGTTCAAGTTTTAAATCCATTTTACCTTCCTCTAACGCTCCAATCATTATTATATAAAACTATTATAAAAACCGTTTATTATCAATAAAATAAAACTATAGTCAGTCAAATATTTTTCCCACCTCCACCGATTGAATTTGCCTTCGTTGGCATCCCATATTTTCAACCAATGAAGACGTGATGTTTCTTAATGATTGCAAATTATTCTAATTTCTTAATGTTTCTTACAATCTACAATATTTTAGTGAGTTTTTAAGGTTCAACAGTAAACAGTGTTTTAGATTAGCAAACGTGAATGTTTTCTACTCTAGGCGTGTGGAAGCAGACTGATTCCCCATAATTTTTAAACACAACAGTCTCCCCATTTGACCTGAACGTACCGTCCCGGGTTCTGATCAATGAGTAGATTTTTCGCGGGGCTACCGTAATCTCGTCTCGCGGGAATTTTGCGCTCTTGATCTACGGCGGACGACGACGCCGACGTTTATGTATGAGCAGCACCGGTTGCGCATACAAGCCCGGGGCAGGTCGTAGCGTATTTACGTAGTATGTTCCAAAGGATGTGTCTGGACAAGTCAGGGCCACTACTTGATAGCTAGTTGGTGACGCTTGCAGACAAATCACATATGGTCCATCCCGCTTCGGGGCGAACTTGCGCGTAATCGACATCATGGCATTACTTGCAGATGTGTAACCAGTGACCTTGTGTTTTGCCGTATCTTCAATTGCGAAAAAAAAGAGTTTCCCTTTCCGGTTTTCGGTACGGGACCGAGAAGATCCATAGCCAACGTTTCAAAGCGTAGTGCCTGCACGGGGGTCTCAACATAGCCACGAAACTTCTTGACAGCGTGTACTACTGCCAGAGCTTCCCTCCCTGTTGTTGAATAGTTCCTCTCAGCAGCGGTTAAGAATCGAGTCGCATTCAAAGTTGTCGGCACTTGCCCAATTAAATCTACATACTGATGATCTTTAAAAATTTCGTTTGCGATTCTGTGAACGATTGCTGACAGAATTTTTAATGTATACATTTTTGTTACTGTAAGTACTTGATTTTCACTGTGCAGAAATTGGTTAATGTGTCGTTTATCACTACTTTTGTGACTAAGTATTGTTTAATTAAAAAGTGTTCACCGAATAAGCCCCGGTATTGTAGTTTCCTACATTTGTAACAAGTTATCAAAAGTTGCATTTCCTTTCGTTAATAAGATTCAGTATACTTATTATTATTTAGACGCAGATTTTAATGAGATCTCACGTATAGGTCCCCAGACCCCCGCGGCAAACGTCCACTTGAAACTTTGCTATTCCAAAACCACGGTCAACCTGTGTTTGTATTTTGTCAACCACAACACTTCCTAATACTCTTCGTTACTTAAGTCTAACTCTCTTTCAAAATAATCCCCCTGGATATTCTTGGAGCCTTTCCTTCTTTTATTTCAACTACAACGTCACCCGACCCAAGTGCATCTAAGGTTGCCATCTTACCAACTCGCACATACCGTGACGTTAGAAAAGGCTTAAATAATGTAGTAAAGTATTCACGACATCCTGTCATATGTGCTGATGGCACGAAAACCTCGTGTTTGTCCTTATTCGAAAACCTCGTGTTTGTCCTTATTCGGTGGAAGCCGCATTTCAATTATCCGCAACCTCCCAGTTATTTGGTATACTCCTCTCAAGTTGTTACGAAAAATGGATGACGAAAAACAGAACTTGTACGCAAATATGAGTTGTATGTTTTCAAATGTTTATTATATGCCAGTAATTTTAATGCAAACTTAAAATATAATGTCGTGAATACAAAATTTTCCTATCAAAAAGATTTGAATGGGAGCTAGCCCAGTCATTTTAGTAGTTTCACCTCGGAATTTCTGGCACCCGGCTGAATTTTTGTATATACGTGTATATTGACCCCCTAAATGTTGTCTCAAAACTTATGTATTGTAGGGTGTGTGCGTCTGTTAATTTTTGAGGTCCAAAGTCGCAAGAATCCGGTTTTTTGTGATTATCTCAGTTCCTTTGGGTTTTTTG
>JARJDS010022809.1:0-12819 GCA_030264155.1 Atheta pasadenae | reverse complement strand
GATCCGGCTTTTGAAAAATTAAAAAAAACGACCTTACTCAAAACCGTTTCGTATTTTTAAAAAAACCCTTAGACCAACACCTCTGTTGCTCTTGAAACTCTCTACAAAAATGGTCTGTACCATTTTTTGCTCGAGAGTCACCATTACTGAAATATCGCGGTTGTAAGAGTTAATTCAATGTCTAGATTGACTTGGCTATTAAAGTTCAACAATTTAATGAAAACTATACATCGACGAGGTCAGACGAGACAATTTGGCAACACTGTACCAGAGTTTAAATATTATTGGCGCACTAAATTCAAACAGACTGAAACAGACATATCGATACTGTACATAGATTGACGTACATATAATAAAAATTATGGATCGCTTAGTTATAAACTCGTATACTTTTAATATTGTACCCCAACAACTACCTTAAAACTTTAATCGCGTTTATTACAAAACTGCATTTATTATGTTGGCTGGACATATAACTCAAACAATTTTCAACTGAATGATTTGAAATTTGAAATATATCTTGGAACATACATCGCCTATGGAAATACGTAAGATTTTGCTTTTATGCTACTAGTTCATTTTTTATTAACAATTATCTGACTTTTTAAGGCACCATTTTCACTTTTTATTCTAGTAGTGTGCCATTTAGCCAAAAATCAAAACATTGCAAAAATCCTAAGTACTTCCATGGCAGTTATTATATTTACTCAAAAAAATAATTTATCTTTAACATTTATGATAAAATTACATTAATATTATTTGTTTTCGAAATAATTTCCATAAAAGCCTTTTTTGGCCTCTGAAGTGGCCTAATCTCTAATTTGTTAACTTTTGAAAGTGTCAAGGTCAAGACAAGATTTAGCTTTGTATATAAATAAATTAAAATTTAACATTAGCACATAAATATGAGTAGCACGGAATTGTTAGTATAGATGATAACAACGTACTTAATTTAGAACATGTATAACCGTAAAAAATCACAACTTTTACTTTTACTACGTTTTTGTGTTGTTGTTGTGCTATTTGTGTGCTTTTTGTGTGTTACATGTGTGTTATCTGTCAGTTGTTTACGCAATCTTGGCTGTCAACACGCCGGTATGCGAAACTTTTGAAACATTTCAAATGCGAGTTGATAATTTTTTTGTTCAATTGCACATTATTTGTGCACTATGTTGCAAAATTGCTAGAGGGACGAGTAATATATGATTTTCAAATAAATGTATCTATATAAAATTACATTTTATCAGTTTATATTTGATAATGTCATTGAGTAAATCAGTCGTTATTTTGGATTGATTTTTGTAATAAAATGAAAGGTTTCGAGTGTTTGTGTATTTGACTTTTTGTTAAGTAAATTAAATGTGTTCCACGCTGCAAAAATGTGGAGAATTTAATTATTCAAAAAAATATTTGCTCACTGGCTAGACATATTTCTTTTGTTAAATATTATTAAAAATTGTCTCTCTTTCATTATTGATTTTTATTTTAGAACAAGTTTGTTATGGGTATGTTTTGTTTCTCCTAATTATCTATTTTTTTTAAATTTGATTTTTTGTTGGAAAGAAAATTTTATGTTTTTTTGTAAAGTTAATCTCCACTGACACGTTACATTTATATTAATTACTTTTTTTTATCTGTCACATAAACAAAAATATTGCACAAAATCAGCCAACAACACTAACAACTGTGTGCGAAGACGCAAATCCTGGTAGCATCTTGATTAAACTTTTTATTAATTGCATTATTACTCATTGCCTCGTTTGCTTTAGGCACAAGCAGAATCTTCTAAAGCACTCCACAAGCATTTGTCTTTGTGTCTTAATTGCCAATTTAATTACAGAAGTGTTAGTTGTTTGTGAGTTATTCCCCAATTAACTCGTAATTTCTCAACTTTGTCTCAATTTGGTCAATTAGAGTTAAACAAAACACAGCATTTGAAGCACACTACAATATGACTATAGACAACTTAAATAACAAATTTGTTATTCTGGTTGTAGGTATACCAGAAGATTCACCATTCAGTAAGCAAGATGACGACTATTCGCCATTATTCCCCGATTCGTTGTATGCGCAAGCGCGCCCACGCTCGTCCTTTCCGTGGACGCGCGATCTACCGCCGCCTAAAGCAGCCGCCGCTGCTTTGCACAACGGCGACGATCGTATGACGCAAAAATTTCTGCGAGAGTTGGAGAACATACTTGAACGACGCCGGCAGATGGAAGCTGTAAAGAATTTTAAATTCCTTGGTACACATCAACAGATTTTAGACGACCCGCGACCATACGCTGTGGACGATAACGATGGGGATTTGGATCAGGAGCAAGATCAAGATGGCGATTTTAGTTTTCCGGCCGATGATGTAGTTTTGGACAATAACGATGGTAGTCTGACGCAATCCGAACAAATTTATTTAAACCGATTACCATATTCAAGGTTAAATCCATGGGATGATTTAACGCGTGATAGAAGCCGGGAGAGAGAAAGACCAGCGGATGAGGATAGAAATCAGGAACGTATACCAATATTACCCATTGGTATGTTACCCAATTATCATAATCTTCATAACCTACAAAATGAAAACGAAGATAGTCATGAGGAGCACGCCACGCATAAACACAATGACCTCGACGATGATTCACATGCATTTGAATCTCATGGTGCACATGGTGCGCATGATAACGATAAGCAGAAAACTGTCTTACCGGCTGTGGGTTCTGGACTATTTCCAGACGTGGAGTTTGTGAAAGATCCAGCCGATTTTGCGTACCCGCCCACTGATCCGAGATATTTCGAAGATAAAACTAAGCATGAAAGTATTGCTGAGTCTTTATCGAAGATGAAGAATGTGAACGTCAAGACTCTAACACCGAAACCCGTGTTTGTCTATGGTAAGTTTTGTGTTTGTTTTACATTTTTCTGGCTTCTTCTAATAGCCTTTGGAATCTGTATGGTTTCTAATGTTGTGTGTTATGTTGTAGGGGGTGGTTTAATGAGTGGACGGTACCGCCAGGATTCGGCGGAACAAGTTGCGAGTTATTCGAATTCTGATCCGGATATGATCGCCGCTAACCTTGAACAACCTAGGGTTATGTTAGGTCATCAGGACGATCGAGACTCAGCGAATGATTATGGGTTTTTGACAGATGACGATGAAGATAAGCAGAAGGAGCCGGACAAGTCTTTGAAGAATGATATGCTAGTGAATCAGATCAAAGTGAAGCATAGGAACAATGACCCGTGGATGGACAAGGAGTTTTTGCGGGGGAATGATGATATGGATGTGATTGCTGTCCGGTCGGATATGGATGGGGATTCGACGGGGATTTATATTTTGGCAATTATTGCTGGAGTCAGTGCGGCGGCGTTGGTTACGTTGATTACGATTATTATCACGTGGTTCAAGTAAGTTGATTGTTTTATTAATTTATTAAAACTAGTAGCGCCATCTATGTATTTAAAAAAAAAAAATTGCTAGACTTTTTTTACAAAATAATTATTTAAGCGAATAATGTACATTTTCTTGTTCTCGTAACATCTGTGCTGCCCTCTCTGGTGTTAAATCGCGTTGACTTTGCGCTAACAATTCATAACCAACAATAAATTTTTTAACAGTTGCTGAGCGTAATAAGGGCGGCAAATATATAGCGTGTAATGTCCACTGCGACATGTCATTAGCGCCATCTATGGGTTGTGTTGGTGCACCATGCCAACCCATAGAATATGGAAACGAACACTTGAACAAATTATCGTATTTGGTTACTAACAATTTCATAGCTTTGGCTAAATCTTCCCGTTGGCTTGTTGAAATATCCATCAAAGTCGTTACTTGTTTTCGTGGTAAAATCATAGTTTCGAAAGGCCATACGGCCCAATAAGGTACCAAAACCACCCAGTCGTTTGTTTCTAATACAATACGTTCTTGCTTCATTAATTCTTTGCCTAAATAATCCATCAATAGAGGTCGCTTGTGTTTGAGGTAGTATTTCGCTAGGTTGTCGTTTTTGATTTTTGGTTCGTTGGGTAAGAAACTCGACGCCCAAATTTGACAGTGCGGATGTGGGTTTGAACAACCCATCATGGCGCCGCGGTTTTCAAAGATTTGGACCCAGCTATATTTTTGGCTTAATTCTTTGGTTTGGTTGACCTACAAATGTAAATTTTTGTTTTACTCCTTTAACTTTTTTTTTATTTTTTTGTGCTCATTTCAAAGAATTATTGTTTTGTTAATAAAAATTATAATTTATTTACCCATTCGTTAATTATTTCCGTAATTGCTTTGATGGTCATAGTCGGGAGATAGACGTTTGACTCTGGATGGTAACACATAACCCTACATGTGCCTCTTGCTGCTTTACATTGAAACAATTCGTCTTGTTCTTCGCTTTTTGGCGAAGGCCCATCTTCTAATAGTGCGGGATAATCGTTGGGAAACACATACGTCGAAGTGTATTTGGGTGTTATTGCTCCTGATGAGCGTACAACACCAGGACAAAGTGGATTAGTTGGGTCAAATGCTGAGATTTGCTGAATATCACTTGATGTTTCGGTTTGACCACTCCACGGTCGCCGCATACGGTGTGGGGAGACCAAAACCCATTCGTTTTTCAATGGATTGAAACGAATATGTTGGTGTTCTTTGGAAATGCATACAAAGTAAGGATAGGAAATTGTTGAAATAGTTTGTGTTTCAAATGCTTACCATTAGGATTAAAATCCATTTTGATGATATTTAATGTTAGGTAACAAGTTTATACAAGTTTTTAGATTTTGTTTTATTTTATTCTTTTGTTTAGTTAGTTTTATTGTGTTGTGTTTGGAATAGAAAACAAGTGCACCGGTAGATTTAGATAACTTATTATCGTTGCTGTTTTTGAGTTTTACTTTTGTCTAATCCAGTAGCAAAGTTTGTTTTGTGTTTTCTATTGCGCTTATCAAACACATTTTGTTTGTAATGACCACGAAATGTAATGATGACGATTACGAGTCGTGACACTTGCGGCGGATGTGGGATATAATTGTTGTGACTGATTTCAGTTGTTATTAGATACAAACAAACATAGCGGCAGTTGCAAACTAACTGATTACAAACCGACTGTATCGGTTGAAACTTATTAAATGTTTGTCGATGTGGGGGGGTTTGAAGCAGACGTATGTGTTGTCTAGTGTTTATTCTAAGTGTTTGTACTGTCAGTGTATACAATGAGTGTTAGTTACCAAGTACGGTTAACCTTGAAAATCATTACAGAGCAGGATTAGGTATAAATGATTATGGTTTTTTTGGTGTCATTACTTTGTTCCTTCATTGACTGATTGCGAATATAATTGAAACGAGATGGCATTTATTGCATTTAGTTTGATGTGTCTAAAGACCCAGAGGTGTCATAATTAAATTCCCTGATCGACATTTGGCGTTAGTTGTTAATAACAATCGCCATTGAGAATTAAGCACCACATCTACAGAAAAACGATTTATTGGAATTGGCTTCTCGTAATTAACTTTCTAACCTAATTGTCTGAAACGAGAACACAAATCAATATGTACAACCACAGATGGTTGTTGTCCGTGGTGGGACAAAGATAGGGGAAAGCGAGATTTTCGGCAATTGGTTAATTGTCAAGCGAAGGAGCGAAGTACTAAGTCAGGTGGAGTAGTGTTAAATAAGAATAAGGGTAGCGCGCATGCGTCTTACAAGAAATAAGTTTTTGTTGTGATACCTACATTGGTGGTGCCACTCTTTGTTTGAGTAAGGATTTCCCGTGTGGAACCGCATCCTTACGCCGCTCAGTCGCACTCATCGCTTGGTTGGATAAGTTCCATTCCGCGTAGATGTCCTGCGCAAGCACGTCTGCATTGATCTAGAAACAGGTTTAAATTGGGGTACCTGCATGTGAGGACGTGAAGGACTCAGTTGCGCTTATTTCATGGTTGGGTAGGGACGTCACAGTTTGACAAAATGCGTGTTCCAGTCCATAAATTAATAAACTACAAAAATTAAATAAATAAGATTAAAAGGATGAAACTTTCAGTATTTATTGATTAATAAATTGGTCATCGAACATTGTCATGAAATTAACTAACAAAAACTTTTAACATCCCCACTTACCACCTTAAAAGCAAAATTTCAATAGTGTTTAGTTTTGCATAGTGCTTTAAATGAAATTAAACATTAATAAAGGATATTTCTAAAGATTTTCCAAAAAATGTAATTAATATAAGTGAAATAATGATCAAAAACTATTTAATTAATAAAAAGCAAAAAAATGGGAAAAGAATAAAAACTAAAATTCTTAGATTATTTGAATAAATCAAACGTAAATAACCTATTCTAACCAAATCCCCTCCACTCTCTAAGTACCAAATAAACAAACTGATGAAATGGGCTAATGTTTTCTTTAACATTTTTCTGAAGTCGTCACCTCTACGCTTCCTAATTGAACAGTTGTTTAAACACAGATATAAAACAATGACGCAAAATAATTCTTAAAATACACCGACAAAAGTGTTTTTCAAGTGGGCGGCAAACATATGCGTATCTGCATGTGCGCATTGGACAGCACTATGAAAATTACAGCGAGACAAACAAATCTAATTAAATCAAACTAGGGGAAGATTCGGAAAAAAGTGTAAAACCCAATTTGTAGATAGCTAAAGTCTGCATCTGATGATACGAATCTCAATTCTGAGCAATTGCGAGCATATCTCCAGAAATTAAAAAAAACAACAACATTATAATAGTATGTAAAAAACACGAATGTGTATACACTTTAAAAATGTTAAACATACCAGCTATTACCAATATTTGTTTGTTTATCAAATTATCAAATTATTTATCAAATGTTTATCCTTTGCGACTATTAGTTAATTTTGCAAAAGATGATGAAGTACTTGTCTTTTGACTTTTCTTTGTTGTATTTGTACACTAACAAGTCGGTAGTATACTTGGCACATCGTCTTATATTGTGTCCTTTTGTTGTTCGGCGTCTTGTGCAGAGTCTTTGTGTGCAGATTTTACAAAAGCAACTCCTGCAGGACTTTTGCGATACAGCTTAATGCTTTATCTCGACGTTCAAGTCTTTATGTTCTTGAATCTTACGTTGGACTATTTGTGTGTTTGATATCTAGACAACTTAATATTACGGGCTTCACTTATTTTTGTTATTTTCTTTGTTAATTTTTTTTCTTCTAAGCATTCTAACCACATGGATTGTTTTTAGATTTCTTTTGTTTCATTGTTTGCTTTGAAACCAACATCGTTTGTTTTATGTTGTTTTATCAATTTCAAATGTTTAAAGTATAAAATATAGTGTTAGGCAACCAAATGCACAATAAATTTAATGACGTTTTGAGCAATAGCTACAATTTCTACTTCACTTACTTTTACTTTACTTCACTGTACTTCGCTATAGAATTCATAGATTCCGTTCAATCGGCTCCGACGTCAAGTATTTTCTTATATCTTATTTTCAATTCCCAATCGTTTTGTATATGGCTCTGAGAGTGGTCGCAACTTGTGCGTTTTTGTGCTTCTTTGAGTGGAATTTGTGCCGTTGGTGGTGTTCTATTCACCGCTTTTGCGGTTTGCGCAATTCGCACGTTTCGATAGAGTGACGCCCAGCTCGATCCGCTAATGTGCGGTAGTGCTGGCGGAGGCGGCAGCAGTTTCGCACCGGTGCTCATGGGAAAAGCACGTTGTCTGTCGTGCTGCTACGACGCCGTCGACGCGCGCTTACCGCTACTATTAAAGTTTAGATGTTCAATAATGTGGTAGAGTTTTTAAATTCCATGAAGGAAGGATTACATAGTGCTACCCAAGAAGCGTAAGGATAATAAATATTTCTTATTTATTGGGGAATTTAAAGTTTTGAAAATTTTTGAAATTGTTTGGCGTTTTTCTGAAAACTGGCACATTCTTTAAAAATGTTACTAAGATAATTTGTAGATTCGATGATATGGAATAACTTTTGTTATAAACATCTTGTTAATTATGTTATTATCATTACTTTTTGTATACTTCTAAGTAAATACACGTCTACTTATTTTTTAATTTTATCTTCATTGGGACAAAACAAAAGCATAAGGCTCCATTGTCAGATAATAATTGGAAGTTGTTCTCGATGCAAAGCCACCTTCTCTTCAGCCACAACGACTGATTGCATGCATTGTGGCGCGATTAATGCCCATTTATCTTAGCGTCAGAAAGCGTCAGATGCAGACATCCCCACAAGAAACTAACCTCACTTTTTGTCTCAATTGTATGAGATTAATTCAAGAAAACTTTAAACACCACACACACTCTAAAACAATGCATACTACGCCAAAATTGAACTGTAAATTAAATATTAACAAATATAGCAGAATAAATAACAGCCGTCAATCAAAAAAAAAACAATTTTAACCAATTTTGATGCGCTGATTACGAATAAGCAATAAGTTCTTTGAGTTTGGTTATTGTTTCAGAGTAATGATTTTTTTGAAACTTTTGCTTTTGGCTTTCATTGTTCAATGAGACAAACACGTAAGTGTTCTTTATTAGTTACTCTTCAATGTGAACTAAAATTCCAGCATCAACTAATTATTTTAGTATTTTTTATAATCAATGTTTTCGGGAGAAATAGCTTAATTTACGGAGGTTAACGTTAGGGTAGGTCTATGCGCTTCAAAATGATATCTAATGTATCACATATGATTTTTGGTTTATGATTTTTTGACAATAAGTCAAATTTGCTATCATTTGTAACAGAAATTAATTAATTTCCTATCTAACGGTGGCACCTACAACAGCGTATAATTCGTATTTAAATTTTCAAATAACTTTACTTTTTCCTCATTTTTTTGTTTTTCTCCATCTTGTATTCGCACTTAGTCTACAAGTGCAAGTGCGCTGTGCTGGTCCGCCAAGTCAAGCGAGTCAACGGGAAGTTACCAAAAAAATGCTTTACAAAAAATCATAAATCAAAACCTATATGCAGGGCCGGATTAAGAGTCGTGCCGCCCTGGGGCAGTGAATAAAATGCCTCCCTATGACTGAAAGTTTAAAATTTGCATGCCATATGTATCTTCTATCAACACATATGAATGATGTCTGCTTTGAACAAAGCTACATTACTTGATTATATATTGTATAGAAATGTTTTCCTCACTTTCTAAATTTTGCCGCCCTGGGCACTAGCCCCTTCTGCCCCCAGTGTAAATTCACCACTGCCTATACATGATACATTATATATCATTTTGAACCGTCTAATCTTCTACAAGGCCGGCTTTTGATCGAGCGCGGGATCCTAATTTTAAGATCCGTATTCACTGTTTTCGCAAATCTCCGTAAATTGAGCTATTTTTTTACGAATACAGTAATTATAAAAAACACTAAAATACCTAGTTGTTGATTAAATTGTGATACACATTGACGAGTAACTAATAGGAAATACAGACGAGGTGGCCTCCTTTAATTCTGATATTTTAAACCAAAGATATTTGAGATTTTACATGCAAAATAGGCAAAATTTTCAAAAATTCGTATCCCAAAAACATTGAAATTGGATAAAATTAATTAAAATAATCAAAACTTTCACAGTTTACTAGTATAATTTAAATATTAATAAGAAATTGACTTCAAATTAACAACAAAATTCTAACCTTAATTTTCATTCATGTTAATGATTTAATCTACATCGTCTTTCACTCAACGCCTTAATCTTAAAGTGCATTTGTCTTTAGTTTGCATTTTGCTCAAAAGCAAAGCACTACCGTTGTGCTTGTCTAAGTCTAAAACTAGATAATTGATTATCAAACATTAATCAACTCTCTCGTGAAACAACCTGGGCACAGCCGGCAGGCAAAACAATTTGCTATACTTGAACTATGTTAATGTCTATATTTGAACTGGACCTTCAACAATAAACTCTATCCTAGCTCGCAAATTATTGCCGCACAAACTGACAGCTTGTGCTTTGCATAGAATGGGGGCTTGCTGTGTCGAGTGCAGGCAGCTGTTAGAATTCGATAATTCAATTAACAGGACGTCAGGACTTTAAATGAAAATGTTATTTTATGATTGTTATTATTATCGGGGTATTAGTGTAAACTATTGATTTTTAGTGGATAAAAGCTGTGTGGGTTGCATACATTTAGTTATTTACAATTTTGTTGATAAGGGGTAAGGCCATTCTAGAATATTTTAACAATTAAAATTTGTTATTTTTACTTAAACATTACTTTAACTTCATCAAAATTTTATGCCGCTTTATTTATAAGAAAAATATTATTTTTAAAAGGTTCACTTGTTGATTTTACCACTCTGAAGTCTCGTTTAAGTAAAAAATACTAAAATTTAATTTTATGATAATTCTAGAGTGGCCTAACCCCTTAAAATACGAAAAACTAGGATTTAGAATTAAAATTTTCAATTAGTTTTAGCTAGGCAACACCAGATTTGCTGATATTTGATATAATGTGTAATATTTTACACTGTCATTTGTAGTTAAATTGCGTTTTATTGAAATTTACGCCGTGCAGTTTTAATATCCTGCAGTGGGCGACCTTCAACTTGAAATTTTCGCAATTCCCGGATGTTAGTGCACATTCTGCACGTTCATTTCGCAGTAATATCGTTCATATTGAGAAGTTGTATGACGTTGCCAATGTATTAGCCGTTGCTTCGGTCGCATTCTCCTGCGTGCTCTGCAGGAACGCGGGAATGTCTGAATAATGAATAAGCGTGTTCAAAGCAACGGTGCCGCTGTGCAGGTATTCAGAAGCAATAACTTTATAGGTTATCTATGTGTGATGAAGATGACTTGCAGTTTCAGTGAACACGAAGAACACACAAGAAATATTGGAATTTAGATGCGAGTTGAGAATCTTCAATCTTCAATCTTGAACTTAAGAATCTAAGTCATGAGACGTGAGATGTAATAAGCAATAAGTTGAAAAAGAAAGTACATGTGTGGGTTAAGGGTAGTGAGAACAGGGGGTGAAATACCAAACATAAGTTCCGGAATTTTTACAGGATATTGCTGCTTTTTTCTTTATTGTTTTTCCACTCATAGTTCAAAGAGATTTATTTTTATGAGTTTGTTTTTAATTACGTTATTTGCGAATTTCTCAAAAATTGTAAGTTTTATCAAAAAATGTTACTAGGATGAATTGTTTATTAATTAACCAATAAACGAACTAATTTTGATATTATATGCATTCTAACAGAAATGTTACTAAGATAAAACGTTTATTGGTTAATTATGAACAATTATTGTTATAAATACTATCTTCTTTAATTAATAACAAGTTGTTTTTTTGTGTGTTTTTGTTCCAAAATCTCATCGTAGGTGACATTTTACTTTCATTTTTTACGATTTTAGCAAAACTGATGAATTCTATCAAAAAAACGTTACAAAGTTAAATTGTTTATATTTTTGATTATTATTTGAAAGTTGAATTTTTGTGTGTTTTTGTTCCAAAAAGAACATAGATTGATGATTATTTTGACCAATTGAATTTTTTACGATTTTAACAACAAACATCGAAAACTGTTACTAAAATCAAATGTTTACTAGTTAATTAAGAACAATTTTTGTTATAAGCAGTTTTTGATCTTTTTATAATTGATATTAGTTTTGGATATTATTGTAATTCAACACAACAATTATTCTAAATTTATAATATTTTATCTTTATTAAATTTTTGTTTAAACTTCTTTTGCGAAAAGTAAAAGTTTATAACACAAAATTACTTTTTGATTTAAAACACATTTGAATATTCTTCTTCTTTTTTATATTGGTGTGTTGACACAGATGGCAGAGTGGCCGATGATATACGTCTATGTAGATTATACAGTAGATGCGAAAAGTTTGAGGTTATTTATAACACCTGTGTGTGTGTGTGATACACATGTTACATGATGAATTTTTCAAACATTGCAGAATGTTACAAAATGTTACAAACGGTTACTTCATTCATCTTGAGTTAAATCGGTAAACGTCAGCCTCAGCTTGCATCCACCATTTTGTTTTGTCCCAATGCGGGTATATTACAATCAGTCAATGTTCAAAACCCAAAAAGAAATTACGTATTTATCGTGTGGGGGTTAGGTTTTGGGTGTGTTGTAGCGGGAAAAGAAATTAATGTCCTAACTGGGAGTACCAATCAATCAAGATGGCATCAGTACACTCGTAAATTTAAACTCATGTAATAGTCATTTGTTTTTACGTGTTTTTACGTGAATTTGACGTGTTTTATAATTTTGTTTACAAACAATACGTTTTTTTGTTTATTTAGGAGCTTTCATTTCAATGTGATTTTAATGCTATAGATGGCGCTAGGTTACAATGTTATTTATATTTGTAATTGATTGTTTTTCTTAAGTTTTTTCTTTGTGTTATTGCAGCTGATGTACATAGATTAGTTACGTGTTTTGTTTGTTACAGTTTGCAAAAACATGTGAAGAACGCATCAGATGCTGAATATCCGGCGTATGGCGTTACTGGTCCGAATAAGGAATGTTCGCCATCTGGTGATCGGCGTTTGGCCCAATCAGCGCAGATGTATCATTACCAACATCAAAAACAACAAATAATTGCCATGGAGCGGTAAATAATTCACTTTTTTTGAATTGCAACACGCATTACGTTAACTTGAAATATTTTTATCATTTTCAATATTATTCATCAAAATAATTTAAGCTATATTGACGAAAAAAAGTGAATGATTTTTTTAAATTTCACCCAAAAAATGTGGTGGTAGTTTCGGGTAATTGTGAATAATTGCTGTAAATTACATTATATTTCATAACGTATTATTCTGGTGCCTAATATTTTTCTTTGTGC
>JARJDS010022806.1:0-14198 GCA_030264155.1 Atheta pasadenae | reverse complement strand
TAATGGTAATAAACTATTGCGTATTGAATTGAATTTTGTAGTATATTCATCAGAAATTATTTTCCAACCCAATAGTAGCATTTTCAAAAATCTACAATTTATGAAGGTGATGTGGGGTAAATCGGAACTAGGCTTTTATTTACAAGAATATGCTTTCAAATGCACCTACAATACGGTATAAATGTGCTTCTAGTTAGTATTCAATGATCAAAATAGGTAGCTGTCAAGTTTACTTTAAGTTACTCGTTTAAATCGGTAGACAAAGCTCATGGTATGTTCAAATACAAAGCAAATATGGAGTAACGCATTATAAAACAATAATTTCAGCAATAGTTTATGAGTCTATATGATGTCGGCTTTGCATAAAGCTACAATATTTGCTCGCGATTTACGTAGGACATTAACTCGTGAAATACATTCGTCACATTAGATTCTTATAGAACGCACAGTAGGCTTGCGGCATGCGACATACAAGTGTAAAGGGTTAATAAGAAAAAGTTAATTTTTAACATATCAGTAGATTTTAAATTTGTCCTTTCAATCAATAATTTATTAAATATATTCTAACAACTTATTTACATTTACTTAACCATAGCATTACGCAATATCCGCCAGACAGCCGACCGTATAAAGGGCAAACTACGGCTAACATAGCAACCGAAATATCTAAAACAAAAAGTGCCAAAAAGTCATATTAGGGGGCATACAAAATATAAATTTTGAACGCTTTATTCTAGATTCATCTTTTATAACACACTGTGTTAACAATATTCATATAATATTCTCAATATCTCATAATAATAGTTAATAAATTCAATAATAATAATTAGATTATTTCTAAATCTGTAATAAACATTGCAAATGTTATGTTCGTAATGTAGTGGTATACATTACCAGAAATTAAATCCATCCATTAGTACCTCTACCTCCACATTATAATCATTTTTATAATTAATCAACTGCATTTGGTTTGTTGCATATTCAGATTTGCAATCCGCATATACGACGTGCATGAGTTAACAAGTCGACATATATATGGGAATAAGTAATTTGACATTGGACTGTATGTATGCAGTATGTATGCAGTGTAACATTACAACTTTAAAATATGCACTAATATTTCACATTTCTCGCATCAACAATTTTGTTAGTTTTTAGTTATATTTCATCATAAATTGAAGTTAAACCCTAAAGCGAAAATGTTCATCGTACAAAAATCGCATTGTAAACACCACACAAATACATCATCGTTATTCAATTATTGAACTAACTAATCGAAGATTAATTTAAGAATAATTACAGCGATATACTTCAACATCTGGAACAACCTGCAATCTGACTAAGAACAAACATGCGATGTGAAGAGTTTAAAGACTAATAGAGTGAAACATCTTGTCCAAAACAAAAACCCTGTGAAATATGTTATCTTTTCTAATACCAATTAAATAAATAAAAAACATCTCCATTAGATTAAATTGAATCAAATTATCTATGAATACATTAAACTTATCTCTTTCTAAAATAATATACACAAACAAACGATGTGTCGTCTCAGCGGACAAACTGTATGTTCAATAATAAATCGCTAAATAACAACAAAAAAGCAACAATTTTAAACACTCTGTAAATATACAATGCGCACGCAGAGCGTAGCATTAGAAAGCACTTTTAGTGATTCGTCTTACACATTTCGAGATTTCTAAACTTATTAAATATACCAAAGCAATGTGACGGGTCATAGCCGTAATAAATAAAGCAGTTAAATTGTAACCAAAAATGTTCACCAATTGTTAAAAATGAACACTAATACAATAACAACTATGTGACACTAGTTTAATCTAATGAATATGCGAAATCTCGTCACAATATTCATCTCAAACTAGAAAATTGCGATTTTACTAAATTCAAAATCTAATAAATTTACCAATTCGTCCTTCAGCAAACAGTTCGTTATTTGTTTAGAATTTGTTTTTTTAACAGTCCAGAAATATTGATAAATGTCAATTTGTCATTTGCCTTGTTCTTCGCGGAAATGTATCCTTTAATTCTGGATGTACAGTACTTACATTATCACACATATTGTTTTATTCGTTACCAAGTAGTTGCATTTGTATTTCATATTTGAATGGTGTATGTATGTGGAAGTGTATGAGTGTAATATATTTTTCATTGGCTGCCTAGGTTGATCCCGAGATTCTAACGCAGAAAACACCCGTGTACCTTATCTAAACTTACAAATCATTTTTCATAAGTGTGAGCCTTTAATGTGATGTATTAAAGCAGAGACCTTCTCTGCTGTGAAGCCGACCGGCAGGCAACTTTGGTGTTCAGTTTGCGTTATTCTTCGTCTGTGTCGCCATCGCTGGAGTAGTCCTGAATTGGTAGAGGTCGGACAAATGGTGCCGATGACATTTGACTGCGTGAAAATATTGAATATAAGTAACAGCTAAATAAATAATATTTACGAGAGCTCAATCCCATAAACGTACACTAATCGACGATAGTGGTTCAGCCATTCCTCCACCATTTGAGCAACTAAGAGAGGACGTTTTGTGATGAAAAGTTGCGCCACTAAAATCCCATCCTCTGTTTCACAAACATCCAGCCACTGTCGTAAAATAATCTCTTCACGACCCAACTGAACAAAAAAATATATTATTTAGGTGTATAGTTGTTTCATATCTGAACATATAGTACCTCAGCTTCTGTTAGGAAATGAATTGGCAACAATTTTCTATCGCGGTCCATTAAAGGTAAGAAAGTACTCTGCATCTGGTCGGCATTTTGAGAGGTAGGGCGACTATCCAGCCGACTATAGGGCTCCAAAGGAACTAAAGCTGAGAAATGACCTCTAGTATAACCCAATGCGATAGGTGTCTTCACGCAAAAACTAGACTCCCACAACAATGGGAGGTAGACACCCTCAAACCTTGCATAACCAAGCGCCTCTCCACGAAAACTTTTGACATATTTAACACCATATACAATAATGGGCCGCCTTAAAATATGTGCAAGAGCAAACACGTGCAATTGCTCTAAGCTTGTACCAGGCTGCCCGGCCAGAGACAACAAACTCCTCCAGTCTTCCTTCCACTGCCCCTCCTCTAAAGAGTATTGAAGAAAAGAGGCGTGACTTGCTTCGTATTCTTTCCATCGCGGATAAAATATATGACCACCCTGGCTCAAACTTTCTGCTAATGCTCGCCGCAGCGCATTATCTCTATCGAATACTCCCCAAGTTGCCTGCATCACAGAATCTAATAAACAATCCCCCGAAGAACGGTTCCAGAGAGCATACAGCCTGGAACCAAGACGGACTGTCAGGTCCAGCGACCAATTTATCACAGCCGGATCGCTTTCGAGTTGCTCCTGCGCATCCTTGTCAAGCAGTTCCGTGAAAAGCTGCTCCTGTACAGGAGCAGGTAGCTCGTCCACCTCAGCTGGCAATGCAAAGGTGGGCAACTCCGTGACAAAATTGCAGGGAAAATTGCCCTTCCGTTGACGAATTGTTGTTGCAAAATGTCTACGAATGTCTGCAGCCAAATCAGGGGCCACGTAACTAGGAACTCGCTTGATACCTGAACCAGAGCCTTCAATTTGAGACAGTAAAACTG
This sequence comes from Atheta pasadenae, assembly GCA_030264155.1. NCBI lineage: Eukaryota > Metazoa > Arthropoda > Insecta > Coleoptera > Staphylinidae > Atheta > Atheta pasadenae. The sequence continues at coordinate 10,584 of JARJDS010022806.1, read as the reverse complement.
CAAGAAGGTCTTCACGCTGAAATCGGATGGCGAGGTGCACTAGAGTGTGGCCTACATCAAAAGCAGAAGATCGGTTAAGAATGGCGACCTCGGATGCTGTCAATGTACGCGCCGGGTCGCCGCCGGAGGAAAGATATACCTCCACCGGGTTGGGATCGCCTTCAATTACGCCCTGGCATGCGTTCAGCCAGTTCCAATCCGCGTGACGGCGTAGATGGCGCAGCTTGCGTTCATATTCGCAATTATTTGATGTTTGAGATACTGACTCTATAACATTAAAATTGTTCTTAATTATAAATTTCTGAAGTTCTGTAGTTTCAAGATTAAATATAATCTGCTTACCTATAATATTTGGACTACTCCGTATTCTATCATCTTTTTGTGAACTCGTATTTTGCAAATCGCGCTCGGGTGATGAAACAATAAGACTAGAAGCCTGCGAGCGTAGATTGTTCGGTACAGTACCACACATTGCACATTTCACTGTCCTCGGCCAATTTTCATAAGTACAAACCTAACCAAAAATATTCACTCGTTACTTTCATATGTTCATACACTCATTATATACTCACAATACAATTCCATTTAGTCTCTTTACTCCGTCTGCTATTCTCCAGGTTAGTCAAACTTGCAGGAGGGCTATTGTTTCGTGACCGTGGTAGGCTCGCGGCTATGTCATTGCTTGGCGATATTCTTAATGGTTGAATTTGCTCGTGCAGATTATTCGCCACCAGATGTGAATTAAACAAAGTAGTCCCACATTGCACACAGATTTTGTCTCGTCCCCTGTTGAGAAATGTACATGCTTTGCAACTCCAATCTCCTGTAGATCGTGCGTCTTGCTGCGCCGGTGGAGATATAGCTCTCTCACATGCACTTGCTCCCAGTTGTAACTCAGTGCCTGTACATGCTTCCGGCTTGTCATAAAGGCCGAATATGTCCTCAGATTGAAAAGGACGCGGCGCGCGGCACATAGTGCACTTGATTGCCAGTGGAAAGTTCTCGTATGTGCAGTAATCGCACACCCACTTACGGGTGCGATCGTCGCTCATCATGTTAGCCGCACGCCGCCCAGAGCGCCGAATTGGTGGAATGTCGAATGCAAATGTTCACTTGTTTGAAAACCTTAGGTGTACTATGTGTTGTATAGTTTCAAAGCGTCATGAATTAATCATTGTTTTTGAAGTGATAAAAGGGTGTTCTTTTTAGATAGACTGGCTGAAAATCAGCCTTATTCCATATCAAGTGTGGTCATGATCTGAAAACAACAAATCAATTAGTTTCTGATTGAAAATAGTGTACTAAGATAATTGTTAAATTAAATAGTGACATCATTAGCATACAGCTGCTAGATAAACTGCATGTTAATTTTTTGGCTTCACTGAGTATATTTTGGCCTGGAGACTGAAATAATCAATTACTCAATCACAAAAACAATGCCATTGCCAAACATCAACACTATAGTTGAAAATGTCCAAGTGTTTATATAACAAACACAAAATGCACATGATTCGATGCAATTCTAGCACATTACTCACCATTAAACAGAAACAGGGTCACATCTAGAAAGTGCTTTTACTAGACAGTATTTGACACTTCTACGACGATTCCTTCAGAGTGTTTACAACTGAAGGTGCTAAAGGTCGGTACCAACAGTTGATACTGTTGATATCATAAGTGCCAATATTCCTTTGTGTTGCCACTAGAGGAATCCAAATGCTCGTAATTTGGACGATTACTTTGAAGACGACAATGGTGATTACACCGGAGATGTAGGTAGAAGGTTGTCACGACAGTGTCGATATCGCAGATGTGCGCTGGGAGCTGTCTGTGGCGACGACAGCGTAGTCGCCGTGAGCTCAAAACACTCAAGAACTCCACAATCCGTGCGACGCGCGAATATATTCCTTGTGTTGACGCGCTGGGTTTGCTGGGCGCTCATCTGCTCCTGCTCGTCACAGCTGTCACACGCAGCGCACACAACAACATCTTCTGCTGACGCAGGTACTGCAACATACTGCAAGCTCGTACAAGCTCTTGCTCAGGACCTCATTTTACAGTTTTCTACAAACCTCTAATTTACATACGTTAAAGAGACAGTAATTTAAATTTACAAAAAACTAGAATTATAAATGTACTTGGTTTGACTCTAGTAGTTTAAAAGTAAAATTTATAACAATATATTGTTATGTTGTTGTTTAAAACCTATTTTGTTAATAAATACATTCATAGAATACATTACTGCAATTTTGAATTTTATGTAACGCCATCTGCAGTAATTTATTTTAAGTAATGAAACTTATTTGTGGCGGATCCTGGTGGTTAACTTGCAAAATATTTGTATACACCCCGTTCGCAGATTCTGGAGGCATACATATTTATCAACGGAAGCAATTTAAAGTGAAGGTATTGCAAACAGATATTTTGATGTGATTTAATTAATTATTATGCTGTCTATATGCAATATACTAATGTATTGTGTGATATGACAGACACAGCAAAGTATATTATGTAAATGTATTTGCACCTCGTGTATGTAAAATTTCGTTTACAACCTCTGGCGGCATGTAATCCAAATTGTATGCATGTCTCTTTTGTGCTCCGACCATCCGACGTTGGACAGCTCTCCCGGGCGAAAACAAATCCCCGCGTAGCAGCATTTGACAACCGTCTGTCGCTCTGGTCAGTTGCGGTGCGGTGCGTGCGTCTGCCAGTGCGTTTTGTGGTGCTTTCTATACTCTCGTGCGTTTGTGAACTGTCCATCCGCTAACTAAGATCAGGCCATGGCGGTATACGCCGCTGTTGTCTCAGTTCGCGCCGTGAGGGCGCAATGATGTCTTCGCGGCCGTCGTCGCCGTAGCTGTCGCTTTCGGAGGGTGTAAGTGCGCCGTCCCCCCCGGTTTCCAAGAGACAACATCTAGAAGCAGCAGCATTACATTGCAAAGCGAAATTCGCACGCTTACGGACACTTCGTTGCCAGAGCGAACAATATAAACATAGTACAAATGTGGAAGCAACTGCAAATGGGACTTCGAGCGTTTTTGCTACTCGCGTCACGAGTATGGAATTGCTTGTGCTTTATGGTCAAGAAGCAAACACGATCGGTTAGTATCTGCTGAAGATGTAAAAATTAAAACTAATTGTTGCATATATTTTAGATAATACAACATCAGTCAGTGAAATATGATATTTTTCCATTATCACCTTTATCAAGACACAGATTAAGTGAGTATTATGCATGTAATATTTAAAAGTCCTGCTTGTTACAGGCAAACAAATAAACAAAGTGTTTACTTTTATAATTGGTGATATATTTAATAAGGTATAGTGAAGCGGAAGACGCTAGTTTTGGACCTGGACGAGACGCTGATACACTCCTTCCATGATGGGGTTGTGCGGCAGACAGTGCGGCCCGGCACGCCACCCGATTTTGTCCTTAAAGTAACGATCGACCGCCATCCGGTTCGCTTCTTTGTGCACAAGCGACCGCACGTTGACACCTTTCTAGACATTGTTTCCCGATGGTATGATTTAATTTTCAAAGACACATTTCTGCCTGGTGCTGGATGTACAATGTCAATAGCAATGTTAACCTTTCAAACAAATTTGTAGGTACGAATTGGTGGTGTTTACGGCTAGTATGGAAATTTATGGAAAAGCGGTCGCCGATCGCTTGGACGGTGGTCGCGGAATCTTACAGAAGCGTTTTTACCGGCAACATTGTACGCCAGATATGGGATCTTACACGAAGAACTTGAGCGCAATTTGCAGCGACCTTTCCTCAGTTTTTATCCTAGACAATAGCCCTGGGGCGTATAGGGCTTATCCTGGTAAGTGACATGTCCATATTAATTATCGATGTATCACACGTTTTTCGATGAACATGATAATTATGATGAAGCTAGTTATTTTAAGTTATATTTAAGTATTGCGATAAATAATTGGTTGGTATTTAATGGAAATGACGCATAAATAACATATTATGGCACCAATACAACATTACAAATTGAGAGATATACAAATCGGGCATAATTTTGATAGATAAACGATTTTACTTTGAATAGCGTTAAAATACCGGAGACTGCGTGCATAAGTGCCTTATCATCGTAGCAATGCTCACTGTGTTATTATCCATATTCCATAATGTGTTATTATACACATTCACATACACAATGTGAAAACGGAGAACAATCGCGTTGTAACGCAAGATAAAGATAAGAAACGTAACAATTCAAGGCAAAACAAATATACATTTTTACAAAGTTTATAGAAAATATAGATTATTTTGAAATAATATCAATTTCAAATTGTTTTAGATAATGCCATACCTATAAAGTCGTGGTTCTCAGACCCGACGGACGTGGCGTTGCTGAATCTATTACCGATGCTGGACGCGCTGCGATTTACGACGGATGTACGCAGCGTGCTTTCCAGAAATTTGCACCTACATCGTCTGTGGTAGATACTCACACCTCGCCCTATCTCATAACACAACATAACCTAGTAAGTAAATTGATATTTTGTGATTAACCCATTTTCTATGCTTTTAAGGTTGAAGACCGCCACGCGTGGTGAACGCGAAGTCCCTCCCGACGATCTTTGTTACAATAGTCCTTCTCCTGTACGAATTTTGACCACGTGACCGTAACCCTAACAAACCTTTCGTCCCTAAATTTGATCATTTTTTAGTTTGTATAAATGAACAAGATGTTGATTAAATTAAATGTTAAATATCAGTCAGTGCATTTATTCGATTCTGTGGGTGTTTTTGCAGGAGGAACGTCTTCGTTTATCTCTCGTTTCATCCCCAATCTACGCCTCAACAAATGGGTACAAACTACACTACAACTACCGATAGATCGGACATAACCTCAGCACATAGCCGAGTAAAATTAGTTACGATTATTACTTAAAAATACTTAAATCATTATTTTGACTATTAATATATAGGTATATATTATTTATTATCTGTCGCAGATAAGCGACTTCTTACAAATCATAAAAAACTTGTGGACGCATTGTAGGTGTGAATGATTTTTCAAGCACCAAAATTTCCGAATTTGACATACGAAAAAATGATATAATATTTTGTTATTATTGAATTATTATTTTGTATTTGCCTGCATTGTCGCTAAGAGCGTAAATTTGTGTTCAGAAATAATTCTAATTAGAACGATTACAAATTATGCCTCAAGATAAAATAAACACTCACAACTTACCCGTTCACAGTACACTTGACATGCTCATTACTCATTAAAATAAATTATAATTATCTTGTGTGTTGTGAAAAAAAACGAACTCTCATGGCAATATTTTACTCGCATTGTAGTATTTTGGGGATTTTCACCTAGAAGTAATTTTAATTTTATTTGAATGGCCAGAACTTGTCAATAGCTATCGTTTTTATTTGTTTTGTATAAATTTAATATTTATTGACGTACCGTATTTAAGTTTCCTGCGTTGTTTAAGCGTCGTGTACATTTGTAAGATACAAAGCCAAACTTCACTTTGATTGGTTTCACAACAAAAGTTGACAGGATTGTACTGCAGCCCAAACCTAACTTAAACATAACATGCATACCTAGTGAACGATGTAAACTCGTACCGTGGTACCTGATTTTCACATATTTCACAAAACTCGTTTGTTTTAAATGTTTAGCGTTGCATTTTAACAAGATGTACAGATGAGAATAATTGTTAGCGTTAATGAAAGGACCTAATCATTGTAAAACGAGAAGACGACTTCAGCGTCGCAACAAACAATACAAATATCATACTAGGGTCAATGAAAAAGTTACCTTAAGACGTAAACCCGTGAATTGTATTTGCGCGCAGACTTGTAAAACGTGGACGATACTAAGATATTTTTATATGTCATCAGAGGTAATACCGATTGAGCGAAAGAACCAGAATTCTTTCAGGATAGTCAGTAACACACTCAGAGTGAATCTAGAATATTACTTCTCATGTTTTAACAGCAATTTTCCACAATTTCGTAGACGTAGATCTTAAACATAACTTAAATTAAGATTTTGCAACAAATATAATTTAGTAAGATGGTCTACGATTTACGCTAAATATTACAAATAATATGATTGTAAATAAATATAGGTAAGATAGAAAACAGATGATTAGTAATTAAAGTTAAGATCAACGATAACACTCTTCAGAGCGCAGTGTGAAGGGGTATTACACTCATAATTTTATAATTGTTGTGTGAAAACGTGTCGATTACTGTCGACCTAGATCTTACACACCTTATTAAAAGTAAAATGATATATCTTTGGTTCTAAACGGATGTGAACAATGATTTGGAAAATTCGTCACAAACTACCTGTTATACATAACGTTATGTTATCGAAAATAAACTTTTAAAATAACTTTGTGTATTCTAGGAAAACGCCTGTTTTAAATTCCATTGTTTGTCACACACTTTTTCTTTATTATTTATAACAAAAAAAATAACATGGTAATAAGATAAAAAGTCTGGCAAAACCCGCGTGCCTATGTCCAAAATTCCATAATTAAATTCTCACCTTTTTCACTGACTAAATTTAAAATCAGCAAAAATATAATTATAATTTAAAACCAATAGTAAATATGGGCTTTGGATTTTTGTGTATAAAACTAAAAATATTGATAGTTGATTTGCCATTGACATCTATGATAATTTCAGTCAGCTTGTGGCTCATCAAACCATTGAATTAAATAATTCAGATTAAAATCTTACCCACAAACCGTACCAATTGTTAAATTCATTTCTACCTAATTACTTTAAATTGTATCTCATATTGCGCGTATCGATTGCAATTGCTGTATGAGTTGCAGATGACTCCAGTGGTTCGTCGCATGGAAGACGAACATGCTTGGGTTCTTTGACAACTCCGCATACCCCATCAATTACTGTCACAGCACGACGGTCTAAAAGCAACCAAAAAAAATTGTTAAAATAGTGTGAATAAATTACTTGAATCTTTTACAACACATATTTATTATTTTGTATTCGTTATTTTATACCCAAAAATCAATCGTTGCCCGGTTATTTCCAATTTTAAACATTTTTATGTTGTCTGCTTTCTGTGTTTGTATTTAAACTACTACTATAAGTATATCACACTTACATAATTTCAAGACTACTATCACTAGTTTTGGTGGCGTGCTCAGGGTCCGAGGAACCTGACCCGGAACACATGTCCATCAACTCTTCAGATTTAGGATCCGGATCAGCTTCGGCTTCATCTTGCACACTCGACAACTGCCAAGCTGGTATTGATTGAGGTACAACCGGACTATTTGACACAGAAGGAAATTGTTTCCTGGAAAAAAAGCAATGAAAAAAGAATTTAAATTTCTTAATAAGATATTGAGAAAAGCAAACACCAAAATCATAGAAGACAATAGAATGCAATTTGTCAACAAAAAATTATCTAAATTAGTTAAACAATACTGTCAAATCTGCAATGCAAATGATTATTTATTAAAAAATTACATACCTTGAAAGTAAAAGACCTTTCACAGTTGCAATATCACCTTGCAGAACTTCAAGCTGCCTTTGTACATGACTTTCCCCAGCTTGGCTAATTTTGTCGACTTCCACCTTGACTGATTGTAAACTGTCCTTGAGCTCAGTTACTGCTTCACTCACTGATTTACCAAGATCCTCTATTGAATCCTCCACAGACTTTTTTTTAATACCAAACAAAAAGGGTTTGATATATTTCTGAAAAACAACTTAGTCTTATCATTTCATTCCAAGTAAGTAAAATAGCATTCTAAAGCAAACCAGCAATTACTTGGCCTTTAAAGCAACCAAAATATTGGACAAAAAAACATTGTAAATGAATTCTTACTAGTGACATAGTTTAGTGTTTCTAAAATATTTCTAAAACTTACTTCATAAAATTTATATATTGCATAGGCAACAATACTAAAAATTGCAGCATTATGTACAATGTCTCGTATCCGGTCAAACAGTGTAACCTGCTGTTGAGCTTGGTGCCTATATGGTAATGGAACCCCTAACTGAGGTGGAAGTGGTGGTGGCGTCCGCTGAAGATCCTCGTGTTGAACGTAAGCACCACTACGTTCACAGGCAATTTGGATCTCTTGATCAGTAAGACCTTTTCGCTGCAAGAACTTCTGTTTTTGTGCGAGAGGCGTTCGAACGACGTTTGCATTTGTGAGGAACTTCACGGCAGTTTCGATCTAAAATAAACAAGATTTCATCGTCAAATGAAATAACAACACACTCGTCGATTGTTTTCTGTTTTTTTGTTGTGAAAATATGTATTGTCTTACAATTTCGTCACGCGGCGCTGGATTTTGGTCGAACGTACGATCCAAGTCCTCGGCTGTAGCCGTCATCTTTAACGTTTAAATAAATTTTTGCACTGGGAAGTTACGCATCGAACAATATGATTCGTAATAGCCAGTTTGTATCACTACCGCGTGCCCTCCGCGTTAATGCACCATTCACTATGCACTAAAACAAACCTAACTAACTAACAGTCGGATGGTTTGGTGCAGTTTGCTGAAAATCTATCAAGTCTATTCCATTCAGTTGCAGTCATGATAATGACGTTAGGCAACCAAAATTACAATGAGTTTACTATTCACAACATTTCTAAGTAAACTAACAACTTGCATATATGTATTACGGTTGATTTATATTTCTGCTGTTTCTATGTCTTATATATTACATATATATTATATTACCATATATTACATAGTACATAGTAAAGAATTGGAAGGATTTTAAAATATGTAAATTGAAGTCTGGGTAAATCAAAGTTCATGCTGTTCAAAGTTCAAAAGTGATCAAAAAACAATAAAAATAGATAAGTCATCGTTTAATCTTCTTGTGTACGTAATAGATGTGTAAATTTAATGTAAACCTTATTTCTTAATTCCCAATACTTCATAATCATATGACATAGCAAATAAACCTATTGCAAATTAAAAATAAGTTATATTTAGATACGCAACCAATTGTACACCAAATGCAACCTTTTGCGGCTTTCCACATGTTTATATTATTCAATATTATTCTAACCTAAAACGTGAAGCTTTGCATTGCTTTAAATTGCTTGTGCTTGCTTGACATTGCTTTACATATATTAAATTAATAGATATAGTTTGTTACAATCTCTGGTTACAATTTTATTTAATTATTTTTAAATTATACAATGGAAGATGAATTAGGAGAATCTGAATTAGGTACATTAGAATATTGGGATGAACGATATAAAGAAGAAATTAAGAACTTTAGGACTCATGGTGATGTTGGAGAAGTTTGGTTTGGTGAAGACATTGTAGACAGAATTATCAAATGGATGAACAAAAATGTGCTGGACAAAAATGCAAAAATAGTTGATTTGGGTTGTGGCAATGGAATGTTATCAATTGAACTTTTTAAAGCCAATTATACAAATATATTTGGTATATAACTGTTTTATAAACTTTGAATTTATTAATTCTAATCTTGTGTTTATTTATAGGTGTAGATTATTCAGAAGATGCAATTAATTTAGCCAAGGAGGTATCAACTGCTCAGTCATGCAATATCTCATTTATAAAAGTTGATATTCTGTCAAATAAGAATGATCTGCTTCATGAAGTAGATGTATTGTTAGACAAAGGTACCTATGATGCTATTAGTTTAAGTGCAGATTCTCAAATTAACCGACAAGTTTATATTGATAATGTATACATATTTATGAAGAATGATGCTCAGTTAGTACTGACTTCATGTAATTGGACTAAAGATGAACTTTGTGTACATTTTGACAGGTATTTTGAGTGTGTTGATGTAATTCCAACACCACAGTTTAAGTTTGGTGGCAAAGTTGGTAATCTTGTATCTTCTGTTGTATTTAAGAAAAAAATATAAAATATAAATTAAAAATAAAATTGTTTCACTACTATAACATAATCAAGTTTTGTTTTGTCTTCTAATAATTGAGTCTGATGTTTGTTTATATCATGTTTATATCTGGAAGAAGCTGTGCAAATGAAAAGTTCTAAATAATTAAGCAGACAGCTTTGGATACATGTAAAGTGATTTTTATACAAAACATGTTTGTCAGATTTTTATTCTTTTGTTTCACACTATGCTGTCACAGTTTGAAACTATCTATACTATAGGAAACTATCTATTATAATTCTAGTACAAATTTGGAATATTTTAAATTTGTATTTCTCTTGCATTTAAATTTAATTCTGATTGTAGTGATTTATTTCAAAATGGCGGCTGTGCAGCAGTTTTACAATGGCGTGTAATCATAATAAAACATAAATTTGTTTGATTATAAATAATAACTTCTATAGGAGACGGTAGGACATTTGTTATAAATTGATTTTTGGCCATATGCTACACTTTTAAAGTAAAAAGTGAAAAACTGGCTTAAACAATTGTCACATAAATGATAATTACAAATGAGCTATGGAATATAATAACAAAATTCTACGTATTTCCCAGAGGTATTTCCATAGATAATGTATAGTTCAAAATATATTTCGGATGTCATACCCAGGTCATACCTAAAAAATGTATTTTTTAGATAAACGCGTTTAAAATTATCGTTT
>JARJDS010022801.1:0-41699 GCA_030264155.1 Atheta pasadenae | reverse complement strand
TCCTCTCCTCTCCTCTCCTCTCCTCTCCTCTCCTCTCCTCTCCTCTCCTCTCCTCTCCTCTCCTCTCCTCTCCTCTTTCTATCCTATCTTTTATTTCTCCTCTGTGTATCCTTTTATCCCAGTTTCAAATTGTTTGATTAATAAATATTTTCAGTTCACATAATTCGCGTAATTTTCTAACCTATTGCGTGTTTGCTTACATTATTTACAAACAAAAACAACAATAGACGCGTTTTTCTAACAACTAACAAGTTTACTACGCTAATCTATTCATTAAATTAATTTTTACTACGCTTGAAATTAATTATTAAACAAAAACAAACAGTGTTTTAAACATTGTTTTTTTTTCTACGAATATATTTAGCAAACATTTAAAATATTCAAGATCAGGAATTAGCAGGCTACACAGTTTATTATTTATGAGTACCGTGGAACCGATCAGTGTGTAGTAAATAAATTAATGGAAAAGTGACATTAATTCATTTATTCACAACACTACACACAATTAAATGTTATGAATTTCTAATTGATACATGCCATTTGCATAATACACTTTTTAAATCTAATGTGGATTAGCATTTTAACGCACACATTGCGTTTAAGAACACCAGTTAAATAACAATTCAAAACTATTCAAATAAATGTTAATATTCATCACCAAACACACGGTAGATATTTAAATCTTAGTTGGCTACCTGGCTTATAGTCAGTTAAATTTGAAGGCAGCTGATTCAATATTCTGATGAATAAAGTGATCGAATTACATAGGATTTGAATAAAACAACGAAAAAAATTGAATTTTCTCAGCGTCTGCATGATTTTAATTGAATTTTGAGTTTGTATTTACTAAAACTCAACGGTCTGATGTAACTGATCTGGATTATTACAGTAATTGAAGTGTTAAAGTGCAAGTAATGTAAATAAATATTTTTCTAGGCGTCGCATATTTTTGAATAATACATTTTCCGAGTGTGATTTGTGAGTGAATGCTTTGTGTATTGTAACGTAAGTGACCGACGCAAATTATGTTGTTAATTAATCCACAAGAATTCCATTAATATTCATACGACAATTATTATGATTATTGTTATTGTAGTTTTAATTGGTAACACACGATTATAGAGATCACACCACTCTAATTACAATTTAATTCATGGTAATGTCTTCCATGTGTTAAGAAGTTTACAATGTTTCTATTCGCACAATGAATAAGCAGTTTTTTTCTGCATTGTCATTTTTATAAAACAAATAAACAATATATGTTTTTATTTCTAGATTCAATTGTTTTTTTTTAATTTTATGGACCCAAAAATATTCGTAATTTAAACAAAATAAATATTGGGCAAAAAAGAACTGAATGTCAAATTCGAAATCGAGTTTTTTTAATCAACGTAAATTGTTAAATTACGTTTATTTACGTTTTAAATTAATAAATATATAAAGTTTTGTATTTTTATTCAGATATTTTTCAAAATGCTTATTTGATTATATGCAACCATACATACAGTTTTAGTTAAATCCATGCCAATCGATACTAAGTATTTCTAATAAATAAACATGTGTTACATTAATACAAAAAAACTAAAATAATTCATTTTTTACTTTTAATATTTCATTAAATAATCTAAAATAAAATTAATGTACTAATTTTAAATTTATGTGCGTTTTGTTTTATTTTAAAGTGTTTTAAAGTGACAGTTGTCTTCTGTTACTTTAGTAACTCATTCATAAATCAGCAACAAATCCGTAATAAGAATTATTTACCATAATTTGTGTAATAATCATCATTGATAATGGATCTACGAAACGAAAGTGAAGCTTACGGCTTAGGCTGTGCAATGGAATATTTTTCTGATCATCAAGAAGTGCTAGAAATGATCGATAACCTACAAATCGTCCTGCAGCAAGGCAATTCACAGATTGAACGCGCATATGAAAGATTTGTAGATATTTTGAAGCAATATCACGAACAACCTCACTTATTAGACACTCATCTTGAAACAATCCTGGACAAAATGATCGGAATCATTCGCGATCCTAAAAGTTCTATGGATTTAAAGCATGCTGTATTCAATTATATGTATGTTGTTACAAATGTACGAGGGTACAAAGTTATAGTCAGACAATTACCACATGAAGTATGTTAAATTAATTATACCAAAAAATTAAGGCACAAATAATTCATAATTAAAAATAATTACAGGTTGCAGATTTTGAACCTGTTTTACAATTATTAGAACAACAAAACCCAACAGATCCAAACACATGGCCAAGCAGATATATTTTATTATTATGGATGTCTATAATAGTAATGATTCCATTTCACATGTCCAGATTAGATGGGTTTGATCCTAATGAAATCAGTGATTCTGAAACACTTGCACAAAAAACAGTAATGCAAAGAGTTTTAGATGTTTGTGAAACATACACAGTACAACCAGATAAATGCAGGGATGCAGCAGCGTTTTTAATCTCTAAGTTTTTAACAAGAACTGATGTAAAAGAAAAATACTTAGATAAATTTCTATCATGGGCATGTGGCTTGTCAGTGTCACAATCAAGCAGTTCATTTGTTAAATATGGTACTTTATCATCCATAGCAATGATTATCAAACATGGTAAACGTGAAGATGTTTTACCTCATGCTCAAAAGCTTCTAGCATGGATAATTAACGATGAGTTAAAAAATCATCCTGGCAGTAACATCCAAAAACTTGTGTACAAAATAATCCAACGCATTGGTCTTATTTTCTTACCACCGAAAATTGCGAAATGGCGGTATCAACGTGGCAATCGTTCTTTAACCGCCAATTTAAATTCAGGTGATGGTGATTGTAAACTCACAGCAGGAAAAGTAGACGAGGTGAATGAAATAGACGTGGAAGTTCCGGAAGAAATTGAAGAAATTATAGATCAGCTTATTCAAGGGTTAAAAAGTGGTGATAGCGTTGTACGCTGGTCGGCAGCGAAAGGCGTGGGTAGAGTTACTGGTAGGTTACCCAAAGAGTTTGCTGATGATGTGGTAGGATCCGTGTTGGAGTTGTTCAGTCCTCGAGAAGGCGACGGTGCTTGGCATGGCGGATGTTTAGCGTTAGCTGAATTAGGAAGAAGAGGTTTGCTGTTACCTTCAAGGTTACCCGAAGTTGTCCCAGTGGTCATGCAAGCTTTAGTTTACGACGAACCGAAGGGTTATTCATCGGTTGGGAGTCATATTCGAGATGCTGCTTGTTATGTGTGTTGGTCATTTGCCAGGGCTTATGAAACGGATGATTTAGCACCGTTTGTTAATGACATTGCTGGTCAATTATTGATCGTCACTTGTTTTGACAGAGAAGTAAGGTTTTTTTAAACAAAGTGTGTATCTTACTAATATATTTGCGTTTTGTGTGTAGATAAATTGCAGACGTGCAGCATCAGCAGCTTTTCAAGAAAATGTCGGTCGTCAAGGAACGTTTCCTCACGGAATCGACATTTTAACCGCCGCCGATTTTTTTGCGGTAAGTGTACGAACAAACGCATTCCATACTATTAGTGTTTTTATCGCTAAATATGAAGAGTACACCATTAAACTGATTGATCATCTGGTGGAACGCAAAGTCTCGCATTGGGATATTGCTATTCGTGAATTAGCCAGTAAAGCATTGAACCATTTCGCTCCTTTAGCTCCAGATTATTTAGCTACAACAGTCCTAGATGATTTGTTAATAAAAACACTCAGTATTGATTTGAATGTACGTCACGGGTCAGTCCTAACCATCGGCGAGATATTCCTTGGTTTATCTCTAATTAAAAAAGACATAACCACCTTGAATCCTCGAGCTGTGGATGTGGTTAAAACTATAGTAGCAAGCTACAAAGAAAGATTGTATTTCCGAGGCATGGGCGGTGAATTAATGCGCCTGGCTTGTTGTAATTTAATCGAAAAATGTTCACAAGCGCACTTGGCTTATCATGCTGATCCAGTGACTGAGGAATGGTTAAGTTTGTTAAACGATTGTTTAGCTTATGATGCTTTAAATATTCGGTTGAGTGCAGTGCAAGCGTTACCGTTTTTGTTGGGAGAGTATTACATTCATGACACAAAAAAACAGAGCGATCTGGTTGATTTTTATATACAAAAGTTGTGCACTGAAAATGTGGAAATTACAAGAATGGGACACGCGCTTGCGCTGGGGGCTTTACCGAATTATGTTTTGAAGAATCACTGTGATAGAATTGTTAATGCTTTGTTGAAATCTTTGGCGATTACGGCCAGTACGGCGAAATGGGCCGAAGCTCGACGAGATACAATTCGGGCTTTGACTGGAATTGTGTTGCAATTAAATGATGGTTGTACTGATGAGCATTTTTTTAAGATATTTGAAGCTTTGTTTGTTTGTACGAAAGAATATACTCAAGATAATAGAGGTGATATTGGGGCATGGGTTCGTGAAGCAGCTATGGTAGGTTTGCAGAGTCTTACTGCTAAGTTAGCTGAAACAAATGGACATTTGTTGACTGTGGAACTTGTACATAAGATAATGGTGAATATTGCACAGCAGTCGCTGGAAAAAATTGATAGGACTAGGGCATTGGCGGGAAAGGCGTTTTATAAATTAATTCAAAGGTTTGGTTTTTTTTTTAATTACAAGTTTTGAGGGTTTTAATGTTTTAACTTGGTTTTTAGTAAAAATATTCCTAATATTCCGGATCATGAACAAGTTTTGGATATTTTTAAAGGGAAAACTTGCGATAATGTGAACTGGAATTCTGCATCTGTGACTTTTCCGCTGTTTGTTGAACTTGTACAATTTCCTAAGTACAGTTATAATGTCCTTTTAGGTCTTGTTTGTAGCATTGGAGGTATGACAGAAACACTGGTAAGTATTTAGAAAATTAAAAAATCGAAAATAAATGTTTTGCTTAAACAACAATATTTTGGTGATAGTTATTTATCTATAATTATACACTTGAATAAATTTTAGGTTAAAAGTTCATCACAATCATTATTCAACTACTTAGAAAAGAATGCATCAAAAGAAAATGAATTATCACGAATCTGCGAAATAATCGAACAAATATTCATAGAACACCAAAAAATTGATAGAATATCAGTGCCTATGCTTAAATTCCTTGAAAAACTGTTTGCATCGGGTAAAATCAGTTCTATAATTGAAGATGAAAACTCTGAATTTGCAAAACGAGTACTGAAATTAACACAACTAGAAATCACTGGCTGTAAAGACATTTATAAATTAATTGACGCCATTAATTTTCTTTGTCAATATGTTCAGGTAAGTGTAGCACAAAAAATAATTAAAATTAAAATATTTAATAATTTTACTAATTATTTTACAGATCAATTCTGATGTAAGTAAAGTAGCGTTGGTTCAGTTAAGTATTTTGTTATGTCACAGACAACCATACGTTCGAAAATCCACGGCTAGTAAACTATTCGAAGCAATTTTAATTTATGGTGATAACAGTGTGATTCCTGCTGATAATTTGGACGAGGTTCAAAACTGTCTCAGCGCTACAAATTGGGAGGATGCTGTTGATAAAGTAAGACCTATAAGAAATACTATTTGTGCTTTGATAGGAACAAGAATTCCAGTTCCAGTGGTAAAGAAATAAAAATATATTTTTGTTATAATTCACTGCTACTGTTTGTATTTTAAAAAAATTAATCATTTTTTTATAATGTACCTATAATATTATTTGTATTATGCACAATTGTATTTGGTTTAATAACAAAAACAATAACAATATA
The DNA here is from genome assembly GCA_030264155.1 of Atheta pasadenae. Lineage (NCBI taxonomy): Eukaryota > Metazoa > Arthropoda > Insecta > Coleoptera > Staphylinidae > Atheta > Atheta pasadenae. Next base: position 35,950 of record JARJDS010022801.1, on the reverse strand, counting down.
AGCAAAATGTTTTTATGTTGATTTTTTCTAACATTAACATTCCAGTGGTTAATAACTCATTAAATTTTACATAAATTATGTGTTATATACTTATTTTCAAGTAATTGTACATAATGAGCTGATAATATACATAATATTTATTGTTTTTAAGTTGATAATGTTTTAAGTGCATAGTTTCTGTCATAAATTGACATTTTTAATTTATTGTAGGCAACTTATCTAACACCAATTTAATATTTCTGTTGGTGACTATTAATATGCTATTAATTAATTTACGGTTTTATTCGTTTATGAATGCAAGTTTTATTATTTTTATTATAATTTAATTATTGTATTAATTGTGTTAAATTAATATATTTGACAACTGACAGTTGGTTGTCAGTGAATGAAAAATGGAATCATCAGATGGCGTTGCATGTTTTTATAACTTGACATTCCAACAATTTACACTTCATTAAATTTAACATAAATTATGTGTATATTACATACTTATTTTGAAGTAAGTGTACTAAATGAGCTGATAATTTTCATAATATTTATTGTTTTTAGTTGTTAAGTGCATAATTTCTGTCATAAATGGACATTAAATTTTTATTTTATTGTATGCAACTTATCTAACACAAAATTAATGTTTTTGTTAGTGATAATAAGTTGAATTAAACTGAATGGTAACTTACGCATTTATTTATTTATAAATGCACGTTTTATTATTTTTATTACACTTAGGATTTGTTTTTGCAAATACATCAATTGTTTATTTATTTATTTAGGTAAATTTGACAACTGACAGTGATTGTCAAAATTGATAAAACCTTGTTGAATTTACTATCATAGATTTACTATCAACTTTTTTAATTGATTAATTGTATTGAATTGTTAAACTAGTAATTGAAGTGTGGTTATGTTCAAACATTTGTTTGTTTACTTTTGTTTTGTTTGTAAACATTAAATGAAAAATGAAATCATGAGATGGCGTTGCATGTTCTGGTAACTTGAAGATTCTTTCTGTGAGTTTGAGGCTTTGTGCGCTTTGTGCCTCTGCGTCTCTGACCACGAGTCGATGCGCTCGTTCTTACTTGCTCCGCGTTGATCGTTACGCGGCGCACACATTCGCCGTTGTTGTGTTCGTCGTGCGGTGTGCGTGCGCTCCGTGTCAACGTTGCTCGCTGCGGACATTACTAGCCGCCGTACCAGCAACAATCACAATCATTCATCTCATCGTATCGGTCCTCAATTCGGCTGTATTGGCCGCGAGTACATGGAGCCGCTCGAAATGTGTTAATCGTGCTAATTGTGAATAATCAACTCAACTTACTTCTACATCGACATCACAACACACAACAAACGCATGCGCCCATCTATCTTGCTCGCGCGCCAGACAAAGGTTCTTTGAGCGAGCCGCGATTGCGTTGAAGGGACGACAGTCAGCTGTACCCGATCAACGCGTTGTGTGTGCATCGACGATGATAGTGTAGTGCATCATTGCGTGCCGAGGTATTCACCTGGGTTGTGGTGCGCGTGCAGTTTGTGTCGAGGGTGGCGAGCGTTTACGGCGTTATCGCTACCCGCCGTTCGGTGGTTGTGCTGCTTTACATGAAGGCATCGCCAACGATATTTTTATCAACAACAACAACATCCTGTGCACGAGGAAGGATTATAGAAAATGGTTATTCGCTGTGGTTTAATCGGTCTCGTCATATTTTTGGTTCCCTACATCGAAACTGGTGAGTTTTCTTTTAGAAAAAAAATCATTGTTGTCCACACCGTGGCTGTTCATCCACGGCCAACTAGATCTCAAACAATCATATTGGTTGTTATATTCCTACATCTTTTGTTTTGAGTTTCAACCAATAAACGACTTGTGTTTCAACCTGGGTTACACACCCAATGTAAATGTAAAACTGGTACAACAACTAGTAGATTTCTGTATTATCTTGTTATCAATATGACTCACTGGGAATTTTGGAGATTACTAATAACCAAATTAAATAGTTACATTAATATAACCGTTTCGGTTTTCGCGTTGTTGGGATGATGTTTGCCAACCATTGCGTCAGTAAAGTCAAGTAAATTATTCATAATTTTATTACAATTCTACCCCGAAGATGGCACGTTCTTGCCCAGAACGCACTCAACGAAATAAGATTTTCGGGCACTGTAATTTCATTCAATTTTCATCCGAATTCTTTTGTTTTTTGCTCTTTCCTTTCATTGTATTTGTAAATACTGGATAGATCCATTTTTTTGCAAGTAATTGCTGGATTTTTTATAAAAATGATTAATATTTTATTACATGTGTTATGTGCTTGCAATGTTATGATGTACATTGAGTGACTTCCAATGTACTTTAGTCGATTGTTGTTGTGTTGACTTGTTGGTCGTATTGAGTGTATTGCGTTTGTATGTCTCGTATAAACTTACTTACATTGTTCGTGGTAGGTTTGGTTTAATGCTGTGTGAGCTAGCTCTAGCTTCCCAACAGAAAGCAATAATCTTGACCAAGGCCAATTCATGAATCACGTTTTTCATATCTCCTCCGAGCGGGCACTGCGTGTCAACGTCCTGTTCTCGACGCAAGTTTCATTTGTATTCTGGCATCATCACCAACAACAAAAGTACATACTCCAATGTACTACAAAACGATATTTACATTACAAAACATTGCAGAATTAAAGCGGATTAACTAAATATTTATTTAGAGGTTATGAACGCTATTGGGAATTTTACGAACATTTGTAGGTTATATTATGATTACAATGAAATTGGAAACTGATGTTTTGTATGACTCATAGAAAAACTTGTAATCTTTATTGATATTTACTTTGTTGTTTGGTCTAGATAGTTCCAAAAATTAAGATTTGTGCTAAATTTTAAGCAAATTTCTTAATTTTTACTTTACAAGTGCGCCATTTGTTCAAAAATCACCCATTCGCAAAAATCCTACGTAATTCCAAAGCAGTTCTAATATAAACTCATAAAAGAAATATTTGTTTTATTATTATTAAAATAATAACAGAAGCTGTCGGTGGACCCTGACAATAAAAAACACGCTATCGCAAAAACGCTGTACAGTCGCCATTTTGAATTAAATCGCTTCCAAAAAGTTAGTGCTATTAGTCACTAACATGTACAAAAAAATCACGTTAAAATTATTATGTTTTATTTTGTAGTATTTCTGAAAAAAAAAACATCTAAACATTTTATTTTTGGTCTCTATAGAAGTCCAACCCTTTAAACGTTTATAATGTTTAGTTAATTACAATTAGAGAAGTAACTAGGTGTAAAAAACAACTCGTGACAGGGTTCCTAGTTTTATTCATTAAAATGTTTATTTTTTCAAACTAAAACCTGATTAAGTCATAAGACTCATAATATATGCAATTATTTATATCTTGTAGATTTTGTAGATAAACATATTCGTAATTTTCTTTTCTTTGTGTTGAAACTAGTTATAGTCAGTTTCCTTGCTTCCTCTAGCTCTAACTTTGACTTGACCATGAAAATGCGTCACGTGCACCGAGTGCAATTAATATTTATGACCTTCGAGAACTAGTTGCACTTGAGCTGATCTTTATAAGTAAGTAGATGCATATTTCATCTTTGCTTCCTTGCCTCCGTGCCAACTGCACGCACGACAGTGCGTTTTTCGCAATCTACATGATCCAACCCAACACGTTCTATCGGTCGATGAAGCACCTTCGCCTTCAAGATCGACTTGATAGATAGTTTCACTCCACTTTTCTTTAATGTACAGGCTGTTATACAGATTTTCTTAGTAAATAATTATAATATTGGTCAATATTTTAGCATCCTCTTATAAGTTCATCAGTAATTCATCATCAGTTAAATTATAAATCTATAGTTTAAGTCGTTTTTGAAGTTGTTTTTTATTGAATGTTTTTATAGATATTGTTTATGTTTGAGCAAGAAGTAGAAGAACTAATTGTACGATCGCAAAACACTTTTAATCACTTTACTTGTTCGGCGGTTGTTCTGTGCAACTCTCTTCAGTTTTGCATTACCTGTACTTACCTAGTCAGCAATTAACAGATTGGAAAAGTTTGCCTACTTACAGGCACTTTCTTTTCATTACAAAAATGGCTATTATTTTGCACTTTAAGTTGATGTAGGACATGATTTCGATTTTTACTTCACCAAAAAAGTCTGGTCACTGTTTTTATTTCAAGTATAAAATAAAGATGTTCATTATCTTTATATATATATATCTTGTATGCGTGTGTACGTCACTGATCTCCTCCTAAACGGCTGGACTAGTTCATTAATTATTAACAATTATATGACAAGTTTTAAGCAAATTTTTCATTTTTCGGTGTTAGGCCGTGGACATGGACATTAAAAACACGCCATCGCAAAAACACTCTACAGTCGCCATTTTGAAACAAATAGCTTCCAAAAAAATATTTAAATTAGTCACTAGCATGTATAACAAAATCACGTTAAAATTATTTTGTTATATTTGGTAGTATTTATGAAATAATATATACAAAAACTAAAACTTAAAAAAATTAAAAACTGCAAATTTTATACATAAATTGAATGACTTGCAGGGTAAACAAATTAGTTTATACCTGACTGTATATAAACAATCCTTAAACATTACACTCTGAATATTTAGGACGAAACTTCTACCAATGAATGACTCAATTTGGTTATTAATCATCGACGTGATTAAGTTAAATTGCACGAAATAGAAATATGTCCTGTGAAAAATATGACCAAGATTAAGTTTTAAAAGCCACTTTGACACTTAAACATTTAATGTCTCATTGTCAACAGTAATTATTGTCGCTTTCTTTTGGATTTTATGGTTTTGCCTAAACACAGCTGTGTTAATAACCTAAAGATATGAATATGCTACGCATATTTAAACATCACCTAATTTTGTAACACTTAAGTTCAACGTTTATTTCAGTCGCGCCTTCTGGTCTGACTTAACTTAAAAAGCTTTCGTCCCTCCCGAACAGCTGAAGGAAGTGTCGTGTTCAAGTTTACTCCGGTTACACGGCATGAAGCGCATTATCTGATGAGTGCATAGTTATTATATGCTAATTTAATTACTCCACAACACGACGAAAGAGTTAAATATAAACAAGCACCACCTAAAGACTATACCGCGAAGTAAGGCCACTGAATATTATACTCCCATTTTAATTTTACTTGTGACAATTACATTTAATATTAAAATATTTCTATAATTATATTAAAACCATGAACACTTAATTTGTTTGTTCTGTCCATGCATTGTGATAACGCATATCTAGGCGTGAGTGAATTATAAACATGAGCAAACATTTAACGCGTCTACAAGTCACGATGATTACGGTATTGTTGCTATCGTTGCTTAATCATTGAAAATTAAAATATTAAATCATAGCATACTACATAATTTTCTTGCATTACAATTAAATTGAATACATATCAATTCTTAGACATTTTACTTGAAGTTATAGTCACAACTACATTTCTTTGTTTTCCTTGTTTCTTTGTTTAGTTTTCATTGTAGTTGCGCATATTGCAAGCACTTCGCAGAATTATCCTGCAAAATTTAACATTTATGATTCATTCTCTTCTGTTCTTGCGACAGGCGGTTAGAGGAACTCTCAGCTCACAATGGAATATCAAGATTGTCAAACCACATTCGCCGTTTCGTCGGTTTGTAAGTTTGTTAAACTTTGGAGCGGAAACTATGGCCGGTAGAACATGCGCACCTCTCGGATGAGTTGCGAAATAGATTGCTGACATTCAATCTCTGTTCATTCCCAGATTCCAACGTCTTCAATTCACATGAATGCGTTTTAATTTCAAAAATTTTAATTCTACATTCCGACTGTATTTATCTTACTGTTCATATTCATTTCATGCTCGTCACGGATTGTTCTTCCGTCTTTGCTCTTTACAAAAGAATAATTTTAGTTTTGAATATTCCTATTATTCCTATCGACATAGGTAATAAAATCGTGCGATATATAATCTGATTTTGTTTGAATTTTGTAACTTGTTAGTGAATTTAACCACTCGTAATAAATTATGTTTAATGATTCTTCTTAGTTTCGAAGATTTTGGATTTTTTTAAGAAAAACTACAAAAAAAAACGAAATAATTTTAACGTGATTTTATTATACATGTTAGTGACTAATTATAATATTTTTTTTGAAGCGATTTATTTCAAAATGGCAGATGTACGGCGTTTTTGCGATTGCATGTTTTTTTTGGTTCGGGATCCACTGCGGGGCAAGCAGCTTCTGTAATTAATGTAATAATAATAAACCAATTTTTTTATATAATTCTATATTAGACTAGCTCTAGAAGTACATACAATTATTACGATATATTATTTTTTTTGGTTAAATGGCGCACTTTTAAAGTAAAAAGTAAAAATTTAACCTAAAAAATTCATATAATTGTTAATAACAAATGAACTATGCAATATATCGCCAAAATCTTCCGTACATCCAAAGATAGTGTATATTCCAAGATATCTTCTAAATTTCTAGTAAATCTGTTGAAAATTGTCAAAGTTATTTGTCTTTAGAACTTAAAAAATTAAGTTTTGTGATTTAATCCTATAGGTGGCGCTGTAGTCAAACATCCAATTGGATCTTTTAAATTTTTTCTTCTTCTTTGTTTAAGCTAAAAACAATTTTTTAATTTTATGAAAATTCTAGAAAAGTTCAGGGTATTATGTTGTGATTATATGGAGTTTCGTTTCAAAGAAATCTTATTAGTTCCAATATACTAAGTTGTTAAGTTATCTGACGTCTTTAGATGCTTGGTTTTGTTGTTTTGTTTACTTTGTACGTCTCATGGTCAATTTAATTTGTAAACAATACAAGTGATTATTTTTTATGCTTGTTCTCTGTGCGTAAAACACAAAAAAATTGAAAAAATAACAATTTAGCAGTAGTTTCAAACAATTATTTCCAATAACAGATTTTTATGTTATTTCCGAATATTATTCTGTTTGTTATGTATCTAAAATAAAATATTTGGTTAACAGAAAAAATAATGAAATAAAAAACTCAGTGAAACAATCACCGCATATTTTGTAAATAAAATTTTCATTTTAATTTTTGAAGTTAAAAGCAAAATGTTTGTGGAGTGTCCAATATTTAATACTTTCTACATTAAATACACTCCCGAAATGTTATTCACATATATAACAAATAAAAACGCTTGAATGAAATTGTGATAACAAAGATTCAAATGCTCGCTCGCAACGAATTAAAATGATTAAAAGCAGACAGCATACCGATGCATATGAATGCTCGTGGCCGGTTGAACGTACTAACTTCCAGCGGAAATCCATAATTTCCACCACACGCTATGCACGATAACACATCGCTGAAATGCTGTAAAAGCACCACAATACCTCGCCCAAGCTAGACCCAGTACCAATGCGCATTGAAACGTGTCGAACTCGCGCGTAATAAAATTTAAAAAAACGCGATTACAATCATCGCCCTCGCCTCGTCTATTATATTATGTTTGACGTTTACAACCACCTCACGTAATGCTAGATTTCTCTGGCGTTTCTGTCATTTGGTGGACCGGTGCCATCGACAGATCATGTGATGTATACATGCGAAATTGTGTTGGAAAAAGATTTATTTTTAATTGTACACGACAGATGTGGCATTACTCACATTGAGATGAGGATTACATGCGAGTACGCAGGTATATTGCAGTTTGTTTTGAACTTTTTAGTTGAGGTGGAAAGATATGGATATGGTCACCACTGACCCGTTTCCGGGGTGGTTTTACGTACTGGATTTGAAATGACGCTGACGTTGTATTGATTATATTGCAAATGTTAACGTGAAGGGAAAGCCATTTTCAATAGAACCGGCATGTCTTCTTTCTTTCCTACGGGTCGCAGCTTTGCTGGGCTTTGCTTTTGCTTTTTGTACTAGGGATTGGGATAGCCAGCTGTGTGGACTTGTGGAGTAAAGGAGAATCAAAGCTCGAATACTTACAAATGCTGAGATGTATGACCTAAATATCCCTTTCAGGTGAAAAAAAATGTTGGCGGTTGCGGAATATGAAAATCAAATATTTAGGTGAACAGTATGATTTTGTGCGACTGCAGAAATGGAAATTGTATATTACAGTTTTCGATCGGAATGGATAGCAACTTGTGCTGTTATAGGGTCGAAAATAATTTCCTGTTATAAGCTTGTTGTTTGAACTAGGGCGAATTGTGTATAGTTCTGGGAACAACTGAATGTAGGTCGGTGAAACAAATTGGTTCTGGAGGGTAATTGCTATTTATTTTTTTTTGCTCTAAATGACAATTAGCCAGTGCTGTTTTTTCAGTGTTGATTGTCACTTAAACGATTTTTGTTTTTTTTTGTTTTAAAAGTTTTTGAGGGTTAGTTTTTGGAGATATTATAAAAATGTGTGACATTTGGGGATGATCATTTGGCATTGGAATTTAAATCCAATCGAAATGCTTTTGTCTGCTTTTATAACTGCTAGTGCAGTGCAGTGTGGAATACCGATTAACCCAGTGGCCTATATTGCGGGAAGTTTAGCGCTATAAAATATGCAATCGCATCGAGGCGGGCATGGTTGCGGCGCGGACCCGAAGGATTCGCGGGCTGCGGGCTGCAACAGAGCAGAGCGAACGCAATAAAACAAGCTCGGATTTGAACTAAGAATTAAAGCAATAACTTTAACGATGACCATTTGACTTTTGCAGCATTCATCGCCCCCCACTGCACCGCAGGAATTTACAACGCGTATTTTAGATCTCTGAAAATTTTGGATTGTTGCTTATGCATAATTCAAACGTGTAATATTGTGAAATATTACGAAACTTTAATGATTATCTTATAACTATGTAATGGAAATTTAGTGTTTCGGATTTGTCCTAAATCTTTCAATTTGTATGTGGAAGACAGATAATAACTAGGACCTATATTAAGATTGAATTGTTCGATATAATTTCATGCAATTTTTTAAAACGCTAGCATTTTTCTAAAATTTAACTATCCGAATCTTAATTTTTGGGGGTGCCGTAAAACGGCACGTACGTACCTTCAGTTTGTTTAAGATTTTCATAATTTTCAACAGTTACATCTGCCATTGAGATTAATAAATGTATGTTCAAAATCACTCAACTCAATATCAATCACCAAGTTAGTAATTGGTTACGGGAATTTTCCAAATTTAACCCAGCTATCCTCAATATTTATTTTTGAGCTTTGTTAATTGTCTCAAAGTTGCGAATGATCGACAGCTTCAAGACATTTGGTGGCAAAAGTCCGTTGGATAGAGTTGGATAGTGCTTGGTTCATTACCGTGTCGATCGACTTATTGACATTGTCATTTTTGTTGCTTAGTGAATTTTTCTTATGTTCCAATCCATCAAATAGGACCTATGACAATCCCCGTAGTATGCTGAAGATTACTTGAAAATTTTATGACAATCGGTTTAGCCGTTTCGGTGCCTATACAGAACAATCACACAAACATACTTCTATTTTTATAGATCTAGATAAATATATAGATTATAACAAACATTTCAAGCCTTGTCAATTCTAAAAATGTGTAAAGTTGGATCATAACATAAGTTGTATAACTTTTAATTTATTTTTCTTTATTTATATATATATACATATATAAGAAGAGATTTAGATTTAATAATATATATTGATTATAATAAATAAAAATATTACACGAAGAGAAAAAAAAGGGGAAAAATCAATTCTTATGTTTGTTTTTATAACGAAGAAAAAAAAGCGCATCTGTTTTATTTTAAAACAATCTGTAGGAATGAGCTTCCAATTTTAAGCATAAATAATAATATATATGAAGTAAACTTGACGTAAACTTCGTAATGTAACGATTTAAACTTTTCAAAAACAAACAAATCGTTCACTGTCAGACTTTCTGCTGTTCAGCCATTGAATAAAGCACTTAGTAAAGGTAATGTTTTTGAAAACAATATTTTTGTGAAGTATATTAATTCCACCAAATTTACAAAGCATTAAAAATGATGTAAATTCGTATACGGGTCAAAGTCTAAGCCCCTGTTTATTCAAATATTGCAGTGTGCAACTATCAGGCTACTAAATGTCCTTTTATTGGACCGATTTCAGTAGGCTAAGCTTTCCTATTACATGAATAGACTAGTTAACAAAATAATGATCTCATTACAATACAAGTTCTATAATGTGATTTTCGTTCTAAGTTATTACATTGTGTGCCGATATTGATGTAGCTCTTGTAGGTTCCTGGACCAAACAACCTTTTGGAAATATGATACTTATCCTATTTGTGACACTATTTATTATTGGGTCGCTATATGTGATTTCCGCGTTTAACTTTGTCGACAAAATTCTAGCTGTTGAGCCAATAAAACGTTTATTTATCTTTTAACTTATTTTTGATAAATCCACGTGTTAATTCTCGATAGACACGTGTTCTAGAATTGTAGCAATAATATCGTTTCTTTTTATTTTTGATAAATTGATAGTCTAATCAAAAGAAAGATTTTAAAGTTGAACAAGTTTGGAGTCATCTGGACAATTTTTTGCAATTTTTGGTATGCAGTTTGTTTTATAAGACAATAAGATACAATAGAACAAGTTTTAACCAAGAAATTGTTGCAAATTTGTTTGGAATCATAGCACACACGCTTTAACATCAACCTTAAGAAGTATTTGGAAAGATACTTCAAAGTACGCCCTCCAATAAAATGAAGTTTAAATTAAATTAATGAGTAATTAGTTAAATTAAAGTTCATACTATAACTTTAACAAGTATCTACAATATAATATCGTAGGTACTGATTATTCGGAATGTTTAGCACAAAACTTAATTTAAGTAAATTCTTAAAATAACATAAGCATAACCTTAATGTAGTACAGTTCTTGCTTGTGCTACAAGAACAATAAATAAAAGTAAGAGTGAGTTACATGCTTACACAGTAATTATATACTACTTATTATGAATAAACATAACATTGTGATCATATCGTGTCGCGGTACGAGCTATTGAGTAACTTCATTAAGTCACTAATTAGGTCATGATTTATATTCGTCTTGAAAGACATTAATATTTAATAAGATTTCAGAAATAACAATTCTGGATAATTTTCAGTAACCCATTTTTGCGTCTTTGCATGTTAAATATTAATTAATTAAATTTAAATTATTCAATCTCAATTAATACTTTAATCATTATCAATTCATGATCAATTAATCAATACGTACATTAGTGAATAAATTTAGTAATGAACATTAATCATAAGAAGTACAAATGTAGATTTATCTCTTTATATTAAATAATTCTTATCAGCATAAATAATCTGGATTTTAGTAATTTTTAGTTTCTTCTGTATCTTACAGTGTAAGATTTCACGGTATTTGCTCATTCACCTTGTTGACATTGTCATTTCACTTGTCAAAAATGCACGTAGACACGTCCCACTATTTTACAATCAAATAATGAGCACTGCTTAACATAGAAGGGCTGAAAAATAATTACAACAATTTTTCTCTTGATTCAATCGGCACAAAATATAGCCTATGACTATCCAAGGGTTATTCTTTTGATTTTCTGAAAATTTTATGACAATCCGTTCAGCTGTTTCGGAGCTCATACCAAACGTACCCACCAACTTTTGTTATATGTTCAAAAATTGCGCAAACAACTAGTCAGATGTCATTTATTTGATTATTTCAAGAACAAATTCTTACTGTTTCTGCATTGTAATCAAATATCTTTCCGGGTTACACAATCGAAACATGAATTCCCACTTTGTTACTCTTTCTATCATTGATAATAATGGTTTCAACATGTATAATGTTTAAAGTGCTAAGTAAACCTACGATACTAATACTGTGTTTTATTTATTGTTACAGGTAAGCAACTTTTACAATGCCGATGTCCAACAATTTAACAGTTAACTAAAGGTTTGCTAATATACAATCATCATAATTAAGGTAAACCTTAAAACGCAGAATTTACTTTATTTATTACTTTGTACTTTCTAGTTTGTATTGTCATTGTTTAACGAGTATAACCACAAATTATGTGTAGCAATGAGCGTAATTTTTGACACAATAATTCGTGTCACTGTGATGGTTTTTTATTACATTTTTATTACATACTTTTGCCACTGTCCTCAATGAGGATAAATTTTCACAATTGACAACGAAACACTAAGTCTTTATCATAACCTCAATGAAAACGTTGTTTACACGCAACATTTACAAAAAAAAACACTATTATTTTATTTTTTAATTAATTATTTAATGACTTATTAAATATATAACTGCAAATAATAATTTTAAAGCTTTCATTTTAATCAATAACGGTAGTTATATTAATTATTAACAACTCGGTTAAGTTGCGTTAAGATGAAAACTGATGAAATCTAAAGTTTTAATTTGTTAGTGCTCGTGGTTAATGTTAAGTTTGGCAATATAAAGTCGTCATTAATTACCATCGTTAACGTGTTGGTGATTATAAGTACCAACTTTTGCGTTTAACTTTGTTGTACGAGTATTTCTGATACAATTTGTGTCAATGTTTACTTGTGGTTATTTTACTGAAACTTTGACAATGTTTCTCACTGTTTCTATTTTTGCTTTTATTGTTTTTTTTTGTGCGTTTTATGTTGTGCGTTTTATGTTGTGCAATCAGCAATTATTTGACGCTTTGTGCGGGCGGCATAAACAATTATAAACAACGCTTTGATATTGTTAATTGCGATATTTGGTTGTGACGGAGAATGAACGTCGCCGCCTCACACCGGACGTAGCAGCGCAGTAATGCTTTCGAAATTAAAACAATGCGACCGTTTAGTTATTTTTTTAGTACAAGAACAACCATTGAGTAACACAACACAATGATTGTAAATGTGGTGAACATTTTTTTTGAATATTTTTTATTAATTATAGAAAACTGTGAGATTAAAATCTAAGCGATTTATTTAAAAATGGCGGGTGTACAGCTTCTGTAATTATTGTAATAATAATGAACCAAATATTTTTTATGATTCTATATTAGAACTGCTATAGTAGTACGTAAGATTTTTGCCATATATGTATTGATTTTAGGGAAAATGGCGTACTTTTAAAGTAAAAAGTGTAAAATTTACTTAAAAAATTGTCATATAATTGTTAATAACTAATGAACTATGCAATATATCATAACACTTCTAAGATACTTCTAAAGACAATGTATATTCCATGATATATTCCAAATTTCAAGTCATTCTGTTAAAAATTGTCAAAGTTATTTGTCAAAAAGCTAATTTAAAATTTATTGATTTTCAAAACAAATTACAAAAATTGTTACAATTTTCTTATTTGTAATTTCATTCTTACTTATCCCTATAATATTATATTGGCGAACATGTTGCTACTTGTTATTGCAAACATCGCCGTCTTCTTCGAATATAAAATACAACGAAGTATGTAATTTTATTCATATTACAGATAGTAACAGAGACAGAAAGTCTTAATAGCTTCATAAAAAGAAAACATCACAGACATATAATATTTTTTATACACGCGCACGTTCTTTGTTTATAGTTTTGCGCAGCTTATTCTTACACCACTTGTTTATCTTTATTTTATTTTGTAGCTTATGTTACGAACACAGTATGTAACTTGGTAACTGAATAACTAGCTTAATATGACGAGGGGGAAATTGTTCTCGAATTCATATGAATCGCACATTTAATCATTTCTACCGAATGCAATGATATAACACGTACTAATAAATGTTACAATGAAACCAAGTTCTTACTCATAGTTGACTGTACATTTACGAGTTATTCCAATAATAAAAAGGGCACACAATTTTAGTCATTAGATGTTTCATTAGAAAGAAAGAGAGTTGAAGGGCAAACAGGAGGTGACTCGTGTCATAGACTCGTGTCGACCAATTGAAAGTATATTTTGAGTCATCTGAAGTTTAACTCTACTAGAACTTGACACATGTGCTTGCAGCTGCAGATGTTAACCATGTTAACCATGTGTGGAAGGAAAAGGAAGTTCGTATTAATTGTAATTAGTTAATATAAAGCTAACTTTTTGAAATTAAATTTGTTTTATGTCAATAAGCAAATTTTTTTTTTGACTGCATCGTATTCGATTAGATTACTACCCTTGTTCCTGTTGCAGTACACATGCAACAACTGCCCTAGAATAGAATTTTGAACACGAATTCTCGTTTACTGTTTGGAACTTTGATGTGTCTGTGTTTGTGGTTTGTGCAGGTGTGTGCGGGCGTCAATACGAGCAGGAGGACATTGTCATGTTGGTTCATACTCCCCTAGGGTTACTTCCTCCACAGACTCGCGGTAATGTCTTTGTTGGCGTTACAACCACTCGAGCAGAACCACCCACATCGGGTACTTTGTTTGGTTCAGAGTTGGTCATATGTATGAGCCGGCTAGTTGTTCATTGTACAATGTCTCGTCGCTTGGGCTGAACATGCAAATGTAGAAAAGTGCATTTAGTTCTGACATACATCTGGTGGAAGTTTTCTAACAAAATTACGCCCTACACGTGAACTAACAACGTACATATTGTTCACTTCACACATACATTGACATTTCAACATCGAGAATTCTCATTTAATCAATCATACGATCCACGCGAGAAGACTCGAACTCACGTGGTATTCACGTGCATCATAAACTATTGATTATCTACAAATTTACATTGTTAAATATAAATATATATATATATATATATGACTTGTTATTCAATAACATTTTTTAAATTTTTATTTATTTGTTTTTTTTTATAGTTACGTTATGTTTTACATAAGGTAAAAATGTTGTATTTTAATTAAAGTTAACTTGTTTTTTTTTTGTGTTTATTCTGCGTGTTTGTGCTTTTTTTGCTTATAACGCGAAAATTCATTATCTTGTTATCCTGCTTCACTGCTTTGTCTTGATTTTCGTCTTTTTTATCAAATGGCCAGCACTGATTGCCGCATTTTTCTTCTTTACTGCGCGCGTTGAATTTCAGAGGCGTTTTTCGCTGTCGCGGGGGTACTTCTCGTCGTTTTACGCTGGGGTGTTTGTCAATCGTCTAATCAGGACACTTTTAAATTATTTTGTGTACTTTATAGGGCTTTGACTTTGTTTACTGTCTGGATTTTGGGATTGGGATTGGGAATTATATCAAAATAACATGAACTGTAATTAAATAACATATCAATCTAATTTTTCTTACATTTGATTTTGTTTTCTGGATCAACATATCGGATTTTGAACTTTATTGTTATAAATTATAACATTCTTTGTGTTATTTTTTATTAATTTCAAGTTTGTCATTAGGAATTTGTATTGTAACTGCCGCATTTTAAACTTTTAATTTGTGTGGTTTTTTTGAGAGACGAATGCAACGCGGTTGTGCAGGAAATTGTAAAAGTGCCATATTTCATTGTATTTATTTGTGCAGTATTTTCCGCACACTAAAAACAAAACTGAGCTCATTGTTACATTATTCCGGCCACAAATTATATATAAAAAATTTTTTGTTATGAAAAATGATACCTTTTTACAAATTTTTTCATTTTTTTACTTTAGAAGTACGCTATTTGCCCAAAAATCATTATAGCGCAAAAATCCTACGTACTTCTATAACAGTTATTATATAGAATCTTATAAATTGTTTTGTTTGTTATGATTAAAATAAGTGCAGATGTTGTTTGACTGGGCATGTACCTAGGCAATAAAAAACAAAAAACAGGATATCGCAAAAACGTTGTACAGGCGCCATTTTTAAAATAATAGCATCAAAAAAATTATTATAATTAGTCAGTAACATGTATAATGAAATCACGTTAATATTTTGTAGTTTTATTTTGTAGTATTTCTGAAAAAAATCCTCAAAAGGCTTTTTTGGCTTCTAGACTGGTCAAACCTTTTAAATTATGTAACAACATACTTAGTAATATTAAACTTAAAATTTATTTTGATTCTATAAGTGAATTTTAAATTAAATAACGTGTTTTAATTTAGTAAGTGCAACATGCAGCTTAATATTTTAAGATTTACTTTAGGTATTTTTTATTTTTATTAAAATTTTATGTAGCGTATAAAACGAATTCAATTTTTCTGTGAGCTTTATAACTATAACATGAAAAATAAAGCTTACAAAGCTTTAATGTATACTACAATAGAAAGAAACTTTTATTCTATTACGTGTACATACAATAATGGCATTTGTTTTATCTAAAACGTGAACGTTATTTTTTGTGCACTACAAATCATAAAGGTAAGACACAATGAACAAAGTACAAAGGTGGGAAGAAAATGTGCTTTTCCGACCAGTCTAGACGACACTAAGACCTTAAGAGCTCATCTGCTTTTACTACTGACTTGTACGATGCTTACCGTTTATATTCAAGCATGTTTTACCTGTTCTTTGTTTAGTCTCGAATAGTAACGACATCAATATTAGCCTCCGCGTATTTTCAGTCGGGTACGAAAATATACGAAACGCTCGACGTGAATTTACTAACATGGGATTACAGGGAAGTTTGAAATAGAAGCAAAAATATACGGTTAGTAACCTTTGCGTTCGCAGACTGGACAACAAAAAAGCAGACTTTAATAGTTTTTCATGAATTCTGAAGTACGACAAGTTAGGGGTGTTTTTTACGGTTTGTGGTGTATGTATAACGCAATTACTTTACCTCAATTTAATTACTCTAAAGTTTTTGTAAAAAAGTACAGAAAACAAGGGATACAAATCGTTTTTTTCTTTATAAATGTTGGGCGAAATTTTCGAAACTACAAACAAGTTGTATGTGTTGCAAGGTCGCAAAGTTTACGTCTGGTTGTCCTTTTCCTGTTATATTATGTTCTGTGCAATTCTATTTGAGTTGCTAGATTCTGAGCGACGCGCACGGCAGCACGACACAAAGATAGTCGTAGTGGAGGCGGCTGCACGAGGCTGTGTTTGGGTGCCTCGCTGCGACTGCAAGCTTTGTTCGCCCGACGCCTCCACCACCGCACGTGTACGTTTTCCCGCAATCGATACGGCGCAGCTGAGAGCGCGCCACGCACAAAGGGCAACTGCTTTTAGCTTCAAAACATTCCAAATTTACAGTTTGCTGCAATATATCTATGATGTTTTATATTTACTGAAACATTATAGTCGGGTATTTAATTTGCATAGTTAATTAATAAAAAAATATTTATTTTGATCATTAGATGAATGTAACTAAGATTTTGTTCACTCATCTATTTATAAACTTTACCGGAAATAATACTACTACTTGTTTGTTTAAATAATTTTACAAATATTTTGACTTTTTTAAATTTAAATATTGTTTATTTTAATGATGATATTTTCCGAATACATAAAATAATTCCTCATTAAAAAATATTATTATAGTTTGTAAATTTATATTATGATAATATTTTTTAATGAGGAATTATTTTATTTATTCGGAAAATACACTACTGAGGCTTAGATACGTCATTATTATTGACTCAATTTATTCGAATTGAATATAAAATGTTTTGAGGGGCAAAACTACTCTAAGAATTTTAAAAATAGAGATCAGAAAACATTGCTATTCTGTTTATTATTCTCTCAAAAAATACATACAATTTTATAATATTTAGATATTATTTTGTGCCCTATTCTTAAGTACTTTCACATTTCGCAAATTTTATGTTACAAGAAAGAAGCTTAATTTTTTCATCATAAAAAATTCTTATCGCAATATTCTTACAGTTTAATATATCAACATGTATACTTCATTTTTGCTCACGTTTTGTTAAATTTTTTAAAAGTGTGTCTGTCAATACTGGTAAATTTCTTGTTTACAGCGTCTGAGATGCCAAGGTTACACTTATATACATTTCTTCTTCGAAATATTTTATTAATAATAAAACAATAAAAAAGTACCTGAGATTAAATCTGGCGAATAAAGTAGGTTGGTAAGGTATTTCAATTATTAACATCGTCAACATGCGTTATAAACATTAATAATATTCAACTAAAACATTAATTTTTTTTGGACAAATACAAACTTATATTTGTATATGTAATCAACTTATTTAGTGATTATAATAATAGTAAATGTAGTTTACTTTTACTATTCTACAAAATAATTTCTGAAATTCCTTAGATTTTTTGCTTCGAACTTTTTCACTTTTATCACTTAAAGATTGATTTCTCTATGCCATTTTCTTAAAACTCCGTGTTATACCAGTTTTTATTAATGATTATTGTGTACTTGTTGTTCGTATAATCTTATAGATTTTTTTCCTGAACTCTTTAAAGTTTTTTTGGCTCCAAAGAATATTTTCTTTTGTAATTGCCTGTATGAGTTCGGATATAGTCTTATATTTCCTGTTTATTCGTAGAACATGTCGAGGAGACATTTTCACACATTAACTATAATTTGTTTTTCTTTTTTTGAAGTTTATTCTTTAAAAAGTGATCGTTCATTTCCAAGAAACAATGATTCAACTTGGGGAGTAAGCAAACCGCCAGAGTTACTTGAAATGTTTAATATTTACCGATGATAAAATAATCTTAGTCTACGACAACAGATATTTTATTACAGTTATTACGTATCATTTATTGAATAGCAAGCACTGCAGGTTGCAAAGTTATTTAATAAATATATGAAATCTTGACAACTTAATATCAATTTATTAGAATTTGTTGACTGATTTGTAGAATCTTAGTTTCCTAACTGCCATTTGATATATATATATATTAATATATATTGCAATTCTCATTGGGGATTTCTCAACTAAAGTGGTTCTTCTGATTTTCTGCCATATATATATCCTCAACTATATGTGGATCCCTTCATAATATTCCATTTCTTGTACTTGTTGTTTAATTATTACATGAGTTTCCTGTTCTTTATTCTTCTAAAAGACTTCTTCCAATAAGTTGGACCACAACGTTGCTTATTTTGCCATTTAAAATTAAGCAAAATTAGTAAAATTTTTAAATTTAATTATTTATTTAAAATGCGGCAATATTTTTATTGTGTACTACCGATTTACATAAATAAGAGAATCAAGTGACCACAAATCTAACTTAGATTCTTCTAGAAATTAGTCATATGCCTTATCGATTAAATAAAGCAAACTTTACACAATAAAATCTTTAGTTGACTCAGCCATCAAACAATGTTTTATTTAATGTTTTATTGCATTGTAACTCTTCGCCGAAATAAATTATTTAAACGGTAATTCCTGGAACGTATTTCTGCTTTACGTCGAAGTGCGGTGTATTCCTGTGTACATTTACCCGCTTGTAACAAAGATGATTCACTCGGGGTGCTAACTTGCAGGCGATGTCGTGCCACGCACACAATGATTTTGGGGATTAGGGCAGAAGCAGGCGTTTGGATCGATATGATGTTTGTCGGTTAATCAGCTCCCAGAAGCAATGACTCAATTTGTGCGTTATATGCCTTGTACACGAGCTAATCTATTTTGAAAGGCAACACTTTATTTCATGCATATTTCACACTGTTTTCAGAATAGGTACTTATTCATTCGTTCGTATGAAGTAATGATGCAACAACTCCAACTAAATTTACTTAACTGAATGACCACCGTTTGTGAATGACTTTGTTTTACTAATAATGTTAATTATTCGTAAATACAGTGATTAAATTTCGGTTGTCATGTTTTATTCTTTTGTTAAGTTTTGCTTTGCGAATGTGGTGTGCGGTCTAATAAATAACGCATGCACATTACGCTTCAGCTATTGGTTAATACATGAAACCCTTTGTCTTTCATGGGGATGAGTTGGGGATTTAGGAAGAAAGGTAAAACACGCTTAAACTGTGTTGTACTTGTTTACATTACTATTAGTTACACTTAGTAATAATTATTAATTATAGGGATAAAAAGTATTTTTTTTAATTTGAAAATTTGTAAAATGAAGTAAAATAAAGATTGCGAATATAAATCACGAGTGTACTTTTAGCCAGTTCTTTGTACTTTTACTTAAATGAAAATTCATGTATTTTTTTATATTGTATGTTGTGGAAAGTGCAAGTCGAAGAATAAAAGCGCACGACTTGAATGTAAGTGGAGCAGGCGTAATTCCACACGCGGTCAACATCAATTTTTACTAGCCGCAATCGCTACCGCCTCCGCTTCCACTGACTGAAGCGAAGCACGGAAAAGTAAGCGAAAATTGGAACAACTCACGAGCACTCGTTTCGTATGAAAGTGCAATGGTGGAGTACGAAAGTGGCGGAAAAGTTTTTAACTTGAAATGCACCTTAGTAACTTTAACATGACTAGTTACAGAAGTTAAAATAAAAATATTTGCATTTTACTCACTTTGGAAGTTATTTTTTGTTCGCAATTAAAAATTTAAAATACAGAGTTGTTAATAAATTAGTTTTACAATGACAAAATTTGGTTTTTGCTATTGAGGACGCCACAAAATCCAGAGCTTATTTGTGGATATTTGTAGAATATCTTTCTTTATGCAACTCAATTAATATGTAAATTGGAAAATTCCTATTACAATTATTACCTTCTGTTAATAAACATATAAACTTATAAATAAGAAGGTTTTTCTTTAAAAACAAGTTGTTTGTATAATAGATGATGATGATTAATGTATATATGATATCACTTATTTTGTTTGATTATGCATTCTTTGATTTATTTGAACAATTTACATAAACTGTAAATTGTTGTTTACGAATAGCAAGCTAACCTTGATTTATAATTGCTATATTTATGCTATTATTTTTGTATGATTACAACAATATATTACATCACCAATTTGTAAAATACTAGAGTACTTTATTAGATTTATTTAAAACAATTTTTAAAAATTGAAAAGGTGACACTTATTGGTATCCATCCTGCTTCGTTTAAAGCAAGGGTCAGTAGTTACGAGAATTTAATTGTTAATAATAAGAGTATGGCAAGAATTGAGTTTCAAGAGGATGTAAAGCACTTACAAAGTTGTCTTGGATTAAGTTACTGGAACATCCGCACTTACAGTTCGCAACTGTTTAAACTTAGGTAAATAAATTAAGACACTAAACGTTAGTTTATTACTTTAGATGACCAGGAAGGTCCTTTCTTTGCAATAATTGGCAAAACTTATGATTTGTTGAATATGTTATACCTATATTTTTATTTGGTATCATAGAATTGCTTCCACAAAAGTATCGCTTTTGATACTACTTGTTTGGCACAATTTTAACTAGCTCCTTGATTACTTTAAAAGTTTAATGATTTCATGGGATTTAAAACCATGACTCATTATTTGGAAAGGATTATGACTTGTTATTTATTTGGCTGAGCAAGGAGAGACTATCTGTCCACATCCGGAAGCAAAGACTTCATTGGGCAGGACATGTGGTAAGGATGGAGAAAAAAGATCGCTCTACAGAAAGAATATTAGAGGGAGAACGAGGAAGAGATGAAAAGACGAGGTGTGACAAAAAGTAGAGCAGTTATTTAAGTTAAAGAAAACTGGAAAAGCGAAGCAAAGACTTAGGAAGAAGGGAGGTAGGAATTGTTGGCAACCAAGACTCGGTAGTGGGTTGTAGCGCGAACGATGATGAAGAAGAAGAAAAGCAAGGATAACAAGCCTTATTATTATTATTTAATTCATATTTTTCAATAACCCATTTTATTTTATCTCTATATAGATATTATAATAATTTTAAAATACTTTTGTCATTTATTGTGTTCAGCTCCTGGAAACTGAATATCCGAACATCAGGAAATGTAACATTGCATATCGAATTTACGTAATTTAATCTAACTATCCAACAACACACAAAACTTGGTTTTCAACATCTGAGTTTTGAGGTGATTCGCTTCATGATTCTATATACATGGTTTCTTCCAAGTCTTCCCTTTCTTCATGCTGTCCCAGCCATGTGTACCTATATATATATATATATATCTAAGCTTTGGTATTTTGGCGTAAAATGAAGAGAGCGTTGTTCTCTTTATGCCCAGAACTCTCGTAACTGTGGCGAGTTGACTGAATGTTGAAGGTTTAAACCGCACCAAAACTTTTCGCTTACAAAGTGCTACAAAAGTGGCGTAATGGATGAAATTACAGCATCCCTGCGTCATTGGACTAGAGGGCTATTTTTATGACGCAACACAGAAATATTACATTTTTGTTTTGCATTTATTATAAAAACATAAAATGTGATTAAAGTTTACCTGGTTTACTGTCAATAAACGAGGGTGGTTTAAAGTAGAGTTTGAACTGTACATCAAGACCAGATGCAAGCGGATCTCCTGTCGACGCAGTTATTAAGTGTACTAATAGAGCATAAGCTCCTGAGGGTTAATTTACATGAACTGACAACATGTTGTGTTTAATATTAATCTGTCTGGATGTTGCATTTATTTAACATGCAACTACTGTAGCGTTAATTACAGAAACGTGTAGTTGAGGGAACATTTTTAATATTTAATTAATTTATGGACATAAACAAGTTTTTTTTAAGATCCGTTTTTATAGCTTTTAATTTTGTTCGCTTTTATGTTCTGTGCTTTTGAGATTTGGGGATGTTCAGTTGTTTGAATCGAATAAAGTAGTCTTGTTGTCGCAACAGTAGTACGGCAAGCGTTTGGGGAACAAAGCACCGTCTGGCATCAGGTCGTCGCGACGTCGACGCCGACTAAGGCAGCGGAAATATACGCGTACACACTGAACGAGCATGGCGAGGATGGAATTCGTATAAAATATGCAGACGCTGTTGGAAAAACGGAAACATTTTCTCGTCTCTTTGCTCTACGGGGAGCACCAGAGCAGTAGAATATAAACAGCTCCACAAACTGGTTCGAAATTGCTTCAATTCGGTATCTTAAATTTTTGAAAATTTTAATATTGTTTTCAATTTTCGTACAAAACAATATTTTTTTAAAAGATGGAAGAACAGAAAAATGTTATACTTGCCCAGCCCAGATGTTAGAATATAAAATAAAGATGCCTGTAACGAAGAAGAGAATTTCTTAAGTATTATGTGCAGGTCAGGAAACAAAGAGTCGTTCGGATTCTTTGGATGCTTTTTAGTAGTAAGATGTTGCTGCCGCGCCGCCCCGTCTGCTGGCAAGCTGTGGCGGCGGCGGACGCGTCTAGTGTGTGCCTCGGCACTTGTTCCGGCACTTGGTTTTTATTACGCCGCCGCCGGTTTTATCAATACCCACTTGTGAATCCGCGCCGAGCTCTTCGACTAAATGCCACGCATACGAATGGCTTTAGAACGCTCTCTTAAAGTAACTCGGGAACTCCAAAGTAACCAAAAACACAAAATGCCAAAGAAAGGTTATTGTTTTTAATGTATTGAATCATCAACCTCCAATGCTTCCAGTATCAATATTTAAAAAATACTGGATAAGAATAAAGTCAAAGTCTTTTTCTTCTGAATTTTAGTTGCACAAAACAAAAAAAATTGATGTTGTTGTATTGTGATTTGTTAAAATTTGTAATTTAATATTGGTAATATTCTGTATGCACTGTTCCAATTTTTTTCCTTCGGAGAGTAGATGTAGAACATGATGCGAATATAATAGTGTACGTGACAAAGCGCTTGAGGGGCACACTGACACGGTTACGGAAAGAGTCCTCGGAGAGAAGACTTTCGTGAAGGGGTGGAAAAATGTGAGTAAGAAGTGAAAGATGGCTGGCCTACTTTTTCAACTACTTGCACTGGGATACACTCAGTGGAAAACATGTTTACAAAATTACGTTTTTTGCGGGATAATTTAAAATTTAATAATTTTGATGAATAACAATTTCTGGTACAAACTTAATATGCTTGCATTTTAATTTTAAAAATTCATTGAACAGGAAAATAGACTCCGTGAATACCTCCGCCTTGACTTTGTGTCACAACTTATTTGGTCGGTCGTCTTCTTTTGTCTTGGCTGGTGTCTTCTTCTTCTTATCATTTTGCATGCGCTTGGCTGAAATCTGGAAGACAAACGTTTTATCTTCCTCCACAGCAAACAAAACTGCTCAGGAGCAGGCTCGGTTGGTTTTCTTTTGTTCTTTTTATCTGTTGTCGTGTGTTGTCTCCTCCTGCAGTCTTTATCGCTTTCCGTCCACAACCCGCACCCTTTCTCGTTTAGTTAGCGGTAACCAGGCAAACAATGGGTTGTTTTGCATACAAAGCGGGCATTCAGAACTTGAGAGCTTTACATGCACTTCCAAACCGGGTACACAATAAAAATCGATGATGAGATAATTTCCTGTTTGACTATTAGAAAACGAACTAAAAGTAGGTATTACAAATAGCGAAGTTGTTGGGAAAATTTTAATTTTAAGTAGAAAATTTGTTTTTGTGCTAAAAAAAAATATCTGAAAGTGTAGACTGTAGTGCTGTGTTGTGTTGCCAATATATTGCTGGTACTTTCTACCGGCGGTGGGCGCAAATAAGAATTTATGTTCAAACGTGAAAATGCGGAAATGTGGAAAATTCGTAAGTGGAATAAGCACCGGCACACTGAGTAAACGCTATTGCCCCAATGCTTCCACTATGAGGGGCACAGCGTTGTTTCGTTTTATTTCGGGGTTAAAAGCTTTCTTCCCGCAACTGCAGGCGCAAGGGAGGATTTTCGTCGGAACATAAATAACACTTTGTTATCGACTGTCGGGATGGTTTTAGAGGCACGGCTTTATTTACAAATTCATTATTTGAATTTGAACTAAATAAAAATAGTTTTCATTTTTTAATTTACACCAATCAATCATTCAATTCCGACGTTGTAGAGTAATTGACATCTGACACGTTCATAATCGATATTGTCGCCGTTGGCAAATAAAAGCTTTTGTTTATTATCAGCGAAGTACGTCAGTAAAACGAGGCGTAAAAGATGTGATTGACACAAGTGCGCAATATTTGTCTAACCGTTCAGCTATTTGTGCGACGCGGTCGTAAAATTTAACAATTAACCACGCGCGCGCTTCCGAAAACGGCTGCAATTATAACTTCATTAACCTCCATCGAAGGCGGCGGCGGCTCGAGTCGCGCTAATAATCCCACGACGACAATCCTGAATTTCGGTCGTGTTCCGCTATTTGAAACTGACGGTATGGGGCAACAAGAAATCGACTTTAAATCAAATCACTGCCTAGTCATTTAATCGTTAAACAAAAAGGCGAATCATTAGGATTTTCTACAAGTGGTCCAAATAAACTTTATAGAAGTTTTGTCTTTTTTTTCACATGTTTTGAAATGTAGTATCATTTTTGGGGACGGAATCGTTTATAAGGTAATTGTTTTATGATGTTACGAATTTTTTATTGCGTTGAAGTATGATATATCCTGTATTTTGTAATGCAAAGAGGCGCATTAATCGTTTGATTGGCTATCTGGGTCGGCACGTCGCGCGTATTCATCGCGTTTGCGTTATTTCCTTCGGCTCATTATGACCAGCCATCGGGACATTGCGGCGCGTATTGCACACCAGTAATAGCTGCAATAATTTTGTCTCACTCGTTTGTGTTCAACCAGCCGAAGCTAAAACCAATCGATCCTCGAATCGGTTTTACTTTGTCGATTCTGTCGATTTCATATAATTTGCAAATCACCAGTCTATTTATCTTTCATCTATAATTAAACATATACAGTATGTTTATATTGTTTATCAAGGTGTTCTACATCCTCTAAAACAACAATTAATTTTTTGAAAATTATTCTTTCTTTCACATCTTTCCTCTTTGTCTCTTTTCCATTTTTCTTTCCAACTTTTCCTGATTTCTACCATTTTCTCTCTCCTCATTTTTTTGGTATTTTCTTTCATTTTTTTCTCTTTTTATCTTTTCCTCATTAACTCTCTTTGCTCATTTTTTCCCTTTCTTCCTTTCCCAGTTTCTTATTTCCTCCTCATATTCTTCTTCTCCTTTTCTTCTTTCCTCCTCATATCTTCTTTCCTTCTTTCTTCCTTTTCTCTTTTCTCCCTTCTCCTTTCTTCTCCTTTTCACTCTATTTTTCCCGATTCCTTCTTTTCTCTTCTCCATTTTTCCTTTCTTCCCCTTTCCCTCTCTTTTCCCTGATTCCTTCTTTTGTCTGCTCCTTTTCATTTTCTCTTCCTTCAGTTACTTCTTTATATTTGTTTACATTTCTCATTTTCCTTCTTTTCATTTCTTTTTGTTCTTTTCACTTTTCATTCTTTTCTCCCATTTTCTTCTTCTTCTCTTCTTGCTTACTCTTCTTCTCCTTTTTTCCTATCTTCTTCTTTTCCTCTTCTTGTTTCTTTCTGTCTTTCTTGTCATTTACTCCTTCTCTTCCTCTTTTCTTGTCTTCTCTTTTCCTCTCCTCTTTTCTAATTATTCTCTCTCCACCTTGACTCATTATATTTTTTCTTTTCTCTTTTTCTCCTTTTCTTTTTTCCTTCAGACCTTGTCTCCTCCTTCTCCTTGTTTCTTTCTTCCTTTCCTGGGGAAAGCAAACTTGGAGGCTTTCCCCATTTTTACCATAAATGCTAAAACTTTATTTTTTGCTTGCGGCCTATTATTTGTTGTAATATTTAATGTTTAACACAAATAATTCAAGATTTAATAAATTCTAAATTAATATATGAAATAATAATGATGTATATCCTGTAGTATCTCTTGAAAATAAATTTATTCAATTATCTATCATTTGTAATTAACGTTATGATTGTTCGGCAGCTTTGAAAATTGACTGTTTGTTCGTAATTATTGGTTTGCCGTGCTCACGTGCTGCGGTTTTCTATAGTATAGTTAACAAATTTAATTAATAAAATTTTAAATCATACCAGGGAATTCACCACCGACAACCTCATCATTTCTGTTACTCTCAAAATGAGTATAACGGTATTCCAAAAATATAGAAACAATTTTATTCATTCACACATCTACGATTTTTTAGGCTTCAATTGTTGCGCATTTAATGAAATTATTCGATGAAAACATTGGTGTTCTAATAAAAATGTCAAACCGAGTCAAAAACGTGTTAATACTCATGCTTCGTTTTTAATTGCAGCATGAAAGCAATAGTAATACGACGCATAAAAAAACACGCGCGAAAGTAATTAGAGAACGGATTTTAATGGATATTCAAGTGTCCAATTAGCGCAAAAAAGTTTTCAAGTTTTATTCTGGACGCGAATGATTCCTCACAAAAGTAAAAACTTTTTTTACACGCGTTGGAAAATGGATTTCACTTTATTTATTTGCAAACGAGTTTATGGTTTCAATGCCACAATTTTCATTTCGACGAAAAGATTTCCTATATTATTTTTTTATTAACAGAGCAATTACGTTCATAATTGAATTTTTGTAAGTTAACAATTATTTTTGGATAATAATAAAAAATTGTAAGACATTAAATAGTTTCTTAGCAATGTAGTGAAAGTGTATCATTTTTTATTGTTGGTTTAGCAATAATTGCGTGTTACATTACGTTGGTTGTACAAATTGCGCAATGTTATGGTTAATGTGTATTTTTATCAAGAAAATTATCTGCAGTTGCGCTCATGCTTAATGACTTTTGAATGTGTACAATGACTCATAGTTTATTTGTTAATTTTGTTTTATTATTTAATATCGGAGACGTGCTGTGTTTAACCATAACAACCATAACAATAATTTTTCAATGTGGTTATAAAGTTGTTGATTGCACCATTACGGTTTTCTAAATATGGACATTTTTTCAAAAGGGTTTTTTTATTTTAATTACCGAACATTCGCATTCAGGATTTATAAGTAATGTTTTTTTTTATTTTAATGGTATTGGAATAAAACAATGAACACAAAAACGCTGCATTTTATAAATAATTTACGTTTAAAACGACGATAAAATAACAATGTTTCTTTTATTATTCACGCATTTAGTTATTTTTTTTAGTTTTGTTTTAGTGTGATAGTTAATGGCAATTTACTAAATAATATACAGGAGACACTAATTATTTTAATAATATATTATTATGTATGTTGAGGTTGTCAAAATTAATTAGAAAATTTATTGAGGACATTTGTTCGATTATTTTCGTTTGTTATTGCTCATTAATATTTTATTTAAGGGTTTAGGCTATTATACATGTTAGTGATTAATAACAATAATTTTTTTGAAGCGATTTATTTCAAAATGGCGGCTGTACAGCGTTTTTGAGATAGCGTGTCTTTTTTGTCGGGCCGTGGATAAACAATCTCTGTAGTTATTTTTATCGTAATAAACCAATAATTTTTTATGATTTTATATAATAACTGCGATAGCAGTACGTAGAATTTTTGCGATATATTGGTTTTTGGCTAAATGCCGCACTTATAAAGTAAAAAGTGAAGAATTTGTCTAAGAAATTGTCAGATAATTATTAATAACAAAAGAACTATGCAATATAAAAACAAAATTCGTCAGACTTCTGTAGACAATGTATATTTCAAGTCATTTGGTTGAAAATTGTCTGAGTTATTTGTCCGATAAACTTAAAAATGTAGTTTTGAGAAAAAAATTGATTTTAGGAAAATTGTAGAGTCTTAGACTTTGAGTCGTTAACAAGTCGAGGTGTATGAAGTACCTAAAGCGGCATTCAATTTTTTTCTTGGGTTGAAAGCTATTTGCAATTTCAGTGCGAACCTGCCTAAGTGCTTCTAATTAAGACGCTTAATCAGTAAATGGCTAACGCGAGATGCTACAAAAAAATAAATTTCAATCAGTTTTAGAAGGAACTAACGGGGTTTTTATCGTTGGTCTACATAAATATAGGAAAGTAAGGAAATTAAAAGTAAGGAACATGTAAAAAGAAGTAGAAGAGAAGGAAATAACTTTAGGTTAGTTTTACTTAATAAAATATATAATTTGAAATAATCGTGTGAAATTATCGCTACAATTAATTCCTGGATAATTTGCAAGTTTAATTAAAGACATAATATTGGCCTGACCTAAAATTGGCCGCGACACATTTGCCAACAACATATCGAATATTCAAAGTATATCGTTCGACACTAATTCCGTTAATCATCATTATCGCAAGTCTGCATCACACGCAAATTCGGCCCCAAATCATTGAAATCGCCGGAACTTGTTTTGGTAACTGTAAATTGGAAATTAGTATAACATTAACACCCTTTTGCTGAATGATAGATTTCCAATATTTCATTATATTATCCATTTTTCTTTATTAATTGTTTTGGTGAGGTAAATTCTGTTATTCCTAGGGAATTTTTTGTTGGGGTGAATAATTAAATATTGAACGTATGGTTTTTTTTAATGGTTTTTGTTTTTATTTTTGCAGCGAATCGTCTCAATGAGTACATCTCGCACTACGAGCCACTTTCCTACGACCAGGTGGACGTGCACAGGGCGCATTTGCGCGTCCGGCGCTCGGTGTCGCGTGAACACCAGGTGCACGTGGCATTTCGTGCCCATGGACAAGACTTCCACCTGCGACTGAAACGCGACCTTGATGTCTTTGCCGATTTTCTGGAAGTGCACGACACAAACGGACAGAAAATTGATGTGGATGCTTCGCACATTTATCATGGGCATCTTGTTGGTAAGTGTTATAGGAAATTTATATGTTTACTTAAATTTATGGTTTGAACTTTCATTTTTTTTGAAAGGCAGTAAAGTAAATTTAATTATAAAACTTTTTTTTTAATAAATGAGCAAACTATGCATCTACAGGATCAAATTAATAATTCTGTAGTGGACCTAATTAAATATTGATTCGAATAAATTTACAAAGTAGGATTAATGGTGTGCATCCCACATTAATTTGATTATTCAGTTGTTGCAATTATTGGAATGAATGTTTGAAGTTGCGGTGTTGTAAACCAAACATTATTTAGGAACTTCGATTACATCCGATGAAATAACAAATTATACATTTTGTAGGACACTTCATGATTAACTACTCTAAAACAATAGGAAACAAAGAAATGGGGAAAGAAACTTCCAAATACATACTACAACACACAAATAATATAATAATAAGATAATAAATAAGGTGATTTTATAAGAAAACTATTAAATTAAAACCAGTTGTAATGAATACAAAACAAGGCCAAAAACTCAAGGATTCATTAATTCCTGTGATAGTTTTTCTGTGTTTTATACTACGTATTAGTATATTGTTTATATTTAACTGATTTACCTACCTTAGCTTCCTATTGTAGTTTACTTGTTTTACAAGTTAACTTCTACATCAATTAATTCTTTGCGTCATGTCGTGGTGAACTGGTGAGCATCGAAGTGTAACAATGGACAGGACACGAAACTTAATGCTAATCCTGACTATTATGATTAAAACCACAATAATAACCTTGTTACTAGTTTACATTTACTTTAAGTACTAATTAGATTATTATTATCTGTTAAAAACAAAACATGCTTTGAGAGGAATCTATTTAAATCATAATGAACAAAAGAATTTATTGAATTATTGCCAATAAATATAAATTTATATTTTGTGTTGAGAAAAATTAGGTTAGTTTGTGGCATTCTAAATTATCTTGAATGCACTAGTAATTTCTATTCAGGAAGGAGTTTTTCTTTGCTAGGACTTTGAGGATGACGGTTTAAGGCTAAGAATTTACTAGTATATTTTCTGACTCTCGAAAGCGGAAAGACTACGACTGCCGGACACTTTTTTCTGGTTTATTCCAACTTCCGTATTTTGGGCAGGACGTCGTAGATTTATCTTTCGCTAAATATGATTGATGACGCGCTTCTTCTCTAGTCACTTCGTTCCTTTCTTCTTGGTTAGATACACCAACTAATCGGTAATAAATCACAAAAAATGCTTTATAGAGTGGTCCTCTTACAAAAACGTAACTCAAATACGGTTATTTTATATATTTTATCTTTATTCTGTTGGTTTAATAAGGATGGTGACTTTTAATTCAATAATTTGTTTTTAGGTGAATCCAATTCAACCGTGTTTGGTTCAATTATCGACGGGGTGTTTGAAGGGCGTATAATGTCACCGAAATACAACTATTTTGTTGAGAGGGCTCATCATTATTTTCCGCATCATACACATCCAAATCGAACATTCCATTCGGTTATTTATCATGATGACCACGTGGAGGATGCATATCAGAATAAAAGGACAGGTTGGTATTTTTTAAACTTTTCGGAGATTTGTTACCTTTTGTGATTACATAGCATATTTGTGAGTTGTTTATTGACGAATTGGTTTTTCGTAATTGTGTGTGGTATTTAGGTCATTCGAGCGGCTGCGGCGTGACAGACGAGGTCGAACAATGGATGACAAACGTGCAAAACTCGGGGACGGAGGACGAGTCTCCTGTGCCACCCTCTGCCGCATCGCTCACCAAAAAGAAGCACAAGAAAACGCCGGTTTCCTATCCCACCGAGATTAATTCCGCCAATTACGAAAATGGTCTTAACAAGTATTCGAAGCTTGCCAACGACGAGCACCATCGCACAAAGCGCGCGATGAGACGTGGCGACGAGAACAAAAAAACTTGCTCGCTCTACATTCAGACTGATCCGCTGATATGGAGACATATTAGGGAGAGCTTTCCGGAGGTAAATTAAATGCACAAAAAATGATTTGTGTTTTAAGTTAAATGTATTTAATATATGTATCAGTATTTAACGCTAGTGTATTTCAGCACTTGGACCCTAAGAAAGAAAATGAAGTCAACGACAAAACACGCGAAGAAATTCTTTCCCTCATTGCCCAACACGTCACTGCCGTAAACTACATTTATCGCGATACAAAGTTCGACGGGAAAGTAGAACATCGTGACATTAAGTTTGAAGTACAGAGAATAAAGGTAATTTATTGATAACTTTATTTAAATTTCATAGAGTATTGGATTTGTTATGATATCTATATATATATATTCTATAGATTGATGATGATTCATCGTGTCGATGCACAAACTGTGAAGTGAATCAATTCTGTATGGAAAACATAGATGTGAGCAATTTTTTAAACATCCATTCCCTTGGAAATCATGAAGATTTCTGTTTGGCGTACGTGTTCACTTATCGAGATTTTACGGGAGGAACTCTGGGTTTAGCTTGGGTGGCTAGTGCATCTGGTGCGTCTGGAGGTATTTGTGAAAAGTTCAAAACGTATACGGAAACAGTGCAAGGGATGTATCAGAGCACCAAAAGGTCGCTCAACACTGGAATTATCACTTTTGTGAACTACAACAGTCGTGTGCCTCCAAAAGTTAGTCAATTGACTTTAGCACATGAGATTGGACATAATTTTGGATCACCGGTAATTCATTTTTTTTGTTATAATTTTAAATAAGTAATAAATAACTTTTTAGCATGATTATCCACCTGAATGTCGTCCTGGGGGTATCGGCGGTAACTACATAATGTTTGCATCTGCTACAAGTGGCGATCGTCCTAACAACAGCAAATTCTCTTCCTGTAGTATCGGAAATATCTCTAACGTCCTTGATGCTATCAACGATAGCAAGAAACGTAATTGCTTTACAACCTCAGCTGGTGCATTTTGCGGCAATAAAATCGTTGAAGCGGGCGAAGAATGTGATTGTGGTTATGACGACGCCGAGTGTAATGACAAATGTTGTTACCCACGTTTGTTGAGTACTGAAGACCGTCGTAACGGCAGCGCACGTGGTTGTCAACGGCGCACGAAGACACAGTGTAGTCCGTCTCAAGGTCCATGTTGTAACGGAGAGACGTGTCAGTTTATCTTCCCGTGGCAACACGAGGTGTGCAAGATTGAGTCCGACTGTTATCGATCCTCTAAATGTAATGGTTACTCTGCGGATTGCCCGGAACCAGAGCATCGAGCTAATATGACACGGTGCAATAATGGTACTCAAGTGTGCATTAATGGTGAATGCAGGGGTTCGATTTGTTTGGAGTGGAATTTGCAGGCGTGTTCATTAACTTCTCAAGATGTGCCCAATATTGACAAGCGAAAACTGTGCGAACTTGCTTGTCAAAATGGCACTGGGAAGTGTAGAAGTACTAGCGAGTTTGCTGACCTAGTGGGGTTGCCTCAAGGAGGAATTAGTTTAAGACCTGGATCACCATGTGACAATTTTCAGGTATTTTTAAATGATAAACTAATAAGATGTTTAGTGTAACTTTTTGTTTTTTTTAGGGTTACTGCGATGTGTTCCTTAAATGTCGTGCTGTTGATGCCGATGGTCCATTAGTACGACTGATGAATCTCTTGCTGAATAAAGAGACTTTGTTAAGCGTCGCTGGTTGGGTGACGGAGTATTGGTGGGCTGTGGTATTGATGGGTATTGGTTTCATCATTTTCATGGGATTGTTCATTAAGTGCTGTGCCGTACATACGCCTTCATCCAACCCGAAAAAGCCACCAGCACGTAGATTCAGCGAAACACTGCGAAGGCCAATGAACACTCTTAGACGCATGCGGCATCCCCACGGCGGATCGCAGCATGCGGGGGCCAGTGGTAGCGGTCACCATGCACACCATCCAGACAGTAGCAGTCGCCCAGGTCGATCAGCTAGATCCACTGCCAATAATGGACCGCGGCGAGGTTATGGCGACGGTCGCGGACAGCACCATGGTGCACCAAAAGGTATACATTCTCATTGAATCAGAATCGTCCAATTAACATTAATTAGTATCAACTACGGTCTTAATCATCCAGTCATTGGACCCTTATTTTGAAATATGGATTTGTTGGATTCTGTCGTTTTTAGGATATTTACTATTACAATCATTAGCTGCCCCCCACACCCTCACATACACATTTATGAATTTTATTATTTTGTATATTGCACTTCAAAGCACTTACATCCACACTTATTATTTTCATCATTTTATTCATTCAATTAATGGATTACTTTTCATGGTTACACTAACACAACTAACTTGGGCTCTTCTGTTTTTTCCTACTCTTCTTAAACAACTACACGCAGATTATTATCCATTAGCGACGGCGCCGCAAGCTGTAGGAGGACGGATGCAGGACGGCTACGCCAATGCGTACCGCAACTTTGAGATGAACAAGGTCTGACAAGAGGGGCAGGCCAGGGAGCCTCGCGTCTCGCCACCGCCCGAGTACGATTACCCCGGAGCTCCCATGGTCAACCTACATTTCCAAGGGCCGCCATACGCGGCTCCCGGCTCGTCCGGCACCTAGGTGGATATCTGTGATTGCTACACGAGAACTCGACGGACGCTTGATTGGAGGTGGCAAGGTGCGATAGTGCGTGTAGTAAACCTAAACGGTTGAAAAAAAACGGGTGCATTTGTTTTGATTCGATTCATAGTCACCTTTTTCTTTCGTTTCATTAACGGACTCGAGCAACTGGAAGAAAGATGGCGGTGAATGTTGATTAACGGGGTGGAAACTTTTAGTTAGGAAATTCAAACAAAATAACTAATTTTTATAATAATTCTTATTCATTCGAGAGGAAACCAACTATTTGAGTTTGAAGCGTCAAGAGATGGGAGAGCATAAGAACAAACATACGTTTTGTTTGTTTGGCTTCCTATTGTAGTTTTATAATTGATGATGAAAAAGGCTGATTTATTACACACTGCTTAGCGACTTTTTTTATTACCGTTAAGTTAAGTTTTTTTGCTCATTGGCAAACGAGGTTCTCACCATCACATGCATTCCGTGCATTCCTGCATCAAATATGATCAAACACAGTTCTAGCATTTATTTAAACATTTATATATTTTAGGTTATTTAACTGTATGCCAAATATATTTATAAGTTGTTAAGCCATCAATAACACTTTAGAACAATAATTTTGAACCGATTGAAGTTGTTTGACAGATAAAATGTTCTGTTTTGTGTTATACGAACAATCAATATCTAATCATGGTGAGAACTGTTTTTACTCGATGCCAACCTAAACTAGCATCAATTTTACCATAATTCCCATAAATTAATTTAGTTGTTAATTGAGTTTGGCATACATTACAAAGTTATTCCAACCAAACCTTGGGGCGCACTACTTGCGCCATGTGCATTTACTTGGATAAACATTTTACATTTTAAGCAAAACAATATTGTTATGAATCTGAACTCTTGTGTGTGTGGCATAATTTTGCGTTGGAAGCGTTGATTTCGCTTAGCTTTTTGTAAATTGTGCCACATAATTATAATTGTTAGCAATACTCTCTATTTCGACCAGTGTCTTTGTTTTTACGAGATATATCATAGCGTTACTTGTGTCATAGGCAGGCAACAGAAACGCGTCAAAGAGTCACAGCGCGATCTCAAACATAACAAAATTGACTACAAAGTAGAGAGAAAGGAAAGGAGACGATTTATACACTGTGTGTGAAAGTACGGCTATTTTTGTATATTCAATTAAGAACCATAAGGACTACTACTCGTAAAATAAATTGCGAGTAATAATGATGGAGGAAACGTGCATTTAGTTTTGTTTCAGATTTGGTCAAATAAATAATGAATTTTCGTCATTTCTTTCTCCAAATACATTTTGATTGTTGTTAACTTCGGGCAATTGTGATATATGATTGTGACAAATGAAATTCTGGTTTGCTATATTATTTGAAATTAATTTTAACGTGAATGCGGCAAACAAATTTATTGTTACGATTATGTGGAGATTTTGATGATTACAATTAAAAGGATTGCTAATAAATGATTCGAATGGATTTGTATTTCAAGTATCATTAGACACAAAAAGAATAATGATAATAAGCTAAGAAAGAAAATTTAATGAAGGATATGAAAACAATGACAAAATGTGAAATCATTTATATTTGATGCTGAAAAATTGTGTATTAATATTGTATAAAATGAAACAAATAATATATGTAAATACTCTAATTGACTTTTGTTGTTTTTCTAATAAAACAATACGAATCGAAAGTGAAGATTGTGTGTGTATTTAATGAAATTTCGATCAGAAAAGTTGAATATTTGAGAATTTACATTAGGATCACAGAAAAGCAAGGAGGCACCAGGAGGTAAAATATATATTTTATTACAGTTTTCTATAGTAAATTTGCTATTTAGAATTG
>JARJDS010022788.1:0-22621 GCA_030264155.1 Atheta pasadenae | reverse complement strand
TTTGTCATAATGACGCTGTAAGCGTCCTTACTCGTTCTTTCCTTTTATTTTATTTTACTTTACGTTACGTTATGGATACGCTATCCAGTCTTTTGTTATCTGAAGTGAAATTAACGTTTTGCTAACGAGGTAATTATAACATCGTTTCCTTGAAACTTAAAATACAAAAATCGTAAACCGGTAATGAACGTTTTGGTCAATTTACTAATTCTGAGCTACTTTTAGACTTTATGGACGAAAGCATCAAATCTCAAGTGACTACGACCTAAGGGCGCAAGAGGGTGGACCAAAAATATGTGCGTCGACATAATCGATGTTAGGTCCAACGCGCAGCAATCATAAAGCGCCTCCGGTATTTCCGGTATAGTAGTTCATGACTTTATGAGCGGGTAGTGGGTTGTGGGTCGCAGGACCCTTCATTATTTCACTTCAAGACTTTGAGGATTTAGAACATAATGTAACTAGAACTAAGAATAAGTATCAAACACTTAAATTTACAAACAATTCCATTTATTTGAGTACAAAGTTTAGAAATCGAAAAATTTAAGGACGAAAATGAAAAATTATTTGCTTTTGTCTTTAATTTATTGACTTTATTAACTTTAATTAATTGAATCCAAAACGTGACAGTTCTATATACATTTTCTGAATGGATAAATATTGAGCGCGGATAATTGCTCTGGCATTTGGCATCGTTAATTAATCTTCGTGTTCGTCTTTAACTTTTACTCATTTTCACGCCTTGGCGACAACGACTGCAAATTTCTAAAGAACTGTGCCATGGCAAAAGGATCCTAGGCGTGAAGCCAAATTATCGGTCTTCTCTGCTTTTCATCTTTCGCGTATTGTCACTGGATCATATTAAAGATTCCATCTCTCAAACTACGATGACGCGCACAGTGTGACATATGACGATTTAGCGGGCTAAGCTCGCTAAGTATTCTAACACTACTATAGGGTGAGATATATTGTTTAAGGAGGAATTTAATTAGTAAAATACAAATCTTTCATCCATTTTAAATTTGCGCGATGATAAAATAAAATTACATTTTGAGTGATATTTTTGTATATGTATTGTATTGTATTGGGTTGCCTAATTGTACACAAAAAAAGATATTATATTAAGAATGTCATTTAATTACTAAACATTGTGGATTTTATGAGCGCAAAATATAATTTGAAATTCTCCAAAGGTATTGGCGTAAAAAATGTTTGAAATATTTTTGACCGTTTGTTCTCGTAAATCACTATTCGCCATACTGTGCGCGTTGAGCGCGCTTCTTAGAATTGCTTTTGCAAAATAATTTAGTTTAAGGCGCTTGTAATTTAATTACAAAGTTAAATTAACGTTTCAAGATACGGCTACGTTTTTTTTATAATGAAAAAATGTATAAATTTTTTATTTTTTTTCAAGCAAATTGATCGATTTGATTATTTCGTAAACTTGTTATCGCATTTTAGGGTTGTTTTTATGTAATCCATCAACATTTATGTCAACAATTTAGAGTGGATCAAAAAAAATGTAAAAAATGTAATATTTTTTATATTTAATTTAAGAAAAAATGATTTTGTGACGGTGATATACATAAAATGTTTGTATTTACATTCTCTTATGCAAAACAAGATGAGAAAATGAGAAAAATTTTACGATTACAAAATACTTTAGTAGCTAGTACGTGTGTCAACTGAAAACAACGGAGAAAAAATTGAAGAAAAAAGACGAAAAGCAACCGGATAACTGCGTCGATCAAACCGCACGAAAATCGCTATGTCTGTCAGGACCCAGACTGTTTTCGTCCTGCGCGTTTCACACCACTGCGTATCGCTGCGTACCAGCTAGTCGTATCATCTTTTCAGTTGCTCGTCGACTCTCATAGGGGATGAACACTCCCTGTCGTGCTTGAAGGTTTAAATACATCGCGTCTTTAAACTCGCGGTGTTTTCAAAAAAATAAAAACAAAAAAAAACATATTAAAGGTAAATATTGAAT
The DNA here is from genome assembly GCA_030264155.1 of Atheta pasadenae. Classification (NCBI taxonomy): domain Eukaryota; kingdom Metazoa; phylum Arthropoda; class Insecta; order Coleoptera; family Staphylinidae; genus Atheta; species Atheta pasadenae. The sequence continues at coordinate 20,631 of JARJDS010022788.1, read as the reverse complement.
TAATTTATTAAGTTAATAACAAAATAGACAATATAGAAATAGTTTGTAACATTTAAATTTTATTTTAAAATTTTGTTATTTCAACCCCAACAAAAGTCGAGTAAATGACAACTCAAATAAAACGACTTTACCGCACTCATAAATAAAATATGTACTCATGAGGAGTCGTGAGTAAGGTCTCGAAATTCTAAACCCTTTGGAAACCCAACGAGTGCCAGCATCGAATATGTGACGGTAACATATGGCGATGGCAATGCTGGCGTCTGGTTGAATTAATTATCACGAGTAGTCGGGTTGAGTCGTCCTTCTCAACGCTTTTCGGTTGCGAGCGTTTATTGCTTCAGTGTTGGTTATGTTTGTTCGGGGTGGCAGGGCCACGTACTTGGAATATTTATTAAATGTTACACTTATGAACTTTATACGATATAATATGAGGTATAAATCAACGAATATGATAGCTAGATTTAGATGTAAAGCAAACGCAAACAGTTTATCACAAAACATGTTTGCTGCTTTGAGTATACAACCAAACATACGCCAAATCATTTTAAGGTTAAACTTTTTTTGTCTTTAGAAAAAAGTTATATATTGACAGACAAATAATCCTATTTTGTATCACCACGATGTAAACTTTTAATCAACAGTGGCAGCTTGCTAAAGTACAAAACAGCCAAGTCAGCATCCACGGACAAATTGCATCCCGTTCAAAGTTGTTTGTACTTGTGTACATGTATTAGTGCATCCAAGGGTTTGCTGAGGATGGTATTGACAACTTTGTCAATATTTGATAAAATCTTATTATATTTTTACACTTCCACACACAAGATAATCACAGTATTTTGTGTTTTAGTTAGAAATTGACGAAACAAAGTAATATTTTAAGCCTTGGTATTAAATGAAACTGACACTGACAGTATCAAACGCTTTGTGTGGGTGTAAGTCGTAGAGGAAAGCGTACAAACTGACAGAAGGCTGCATTTTTCATCTGCACGTTTCAGTTCTTATGCACATGAAGTTTTTGTTCGTTTTCATCAAGTCGCTTGGAGAACAACCGTCGTCTTTTCAACTTATCACCCTCGTTTTCCGAACAGACACCCCGCTCCGCTACTATTTAGAATAATGTCCGTCAAGAATGAAAAATCGTCGTTAACATCTTAGTCAAACACACACACACACACACAGAGAACACTCAAAATTGTATAATGTTGAGTGATTTTGTAACCAAATTGTTTTAAAATTTAATTTTACATGAAACACATGAAATTAATCACAGAGTAGTTAATTATTTCGTTTGTGTTTTCAAGTTACGAGTGTTTGAGTGCTTCAATGCGTTTATGTGTGTTTGTGTGCAAATATGTAAATTAGTTCATTCGAATACATATTCATTCGGTTTGGGTACATCCGTACACCCGTACACTCGTCGAAAGTTCTAATATAATTTGACGGTGTTCTATATTTAAATGAGCAACCGACTTTAGAATATGAATTCGAATGGAAATTCGGGATATGAATGTGAATACAAGTTTTAATTTAATTGATTAATTTTGCGCTAAAATAGTTAATGTTTATCATCAAGCAATTCATAAAACAATTGCCAGGCTACAAACAAAAACATAAACAATTATTTTTATTTGTAAACTAAAAGTGTCAGGTCATAAACTAAAGTATATTTTAATTAATTAATTAATTAATCATTATTTCGGTTTATTTGACGTGAATTGCAACATTTCCAATAGTAATTTCGTTTGAAATAATAAATCATCACGTTATGCGGTCCGCGTTCAAGTAACGGTGTTGATTAAATTGTAAACCGCTGGAGTACTAAATTAATTATCGCTACGACTACACAATATACAGTATCGTACATGAACATTTACATTATTAACAATTTTAAAAACACACAAGTGATTTATGTAACCAACAAAACATACAAATTTTGGGGTTAGAATTTTGTAAGTGGTAATATTGTGTTTTTGCTTTAGCAATTATGCAGAACTTAAAGCTTTCGGTGTTGTGTCTACTGTTGGTATTTCGAGCGTCGGAGAAGAGTTTTGTGCACACCGCACCGACAACGACGACTACAACATCTATTAAAGGTAATAACAACACAAAACTCTTCATTTTTTGCGAGTTGATTAGTTCTTTTTTATTTCTACTTAGTTTTACTTAGTTTCGGTACAAAAGGTTTTAATCTTAAAATCCTAAAACAATTTATTGTCGTTTTAATTGCTTGAACTTGAGTATGGACTCACTAACAATCTTCTTGGTTCTTTCAATCCTCAGTAGTTAGTACTGTACGAAGTCCTAATCCTAGCATTAATTCTTTAATACTTTGTTCAGGCTTTATCTTTTTGTACGAGTCATCTACTAGATGCTGCCAGAATTAAATATTTGTTACTTATATACCAGAAAAACAGTAAATAATTTAGTTTTCAGGTTAGGATTTAAATTTTGTTTTCAAATTTATTTTAAGTTATTCCCACAATAAAAATCCTCAAAATAAATAACAATGCGAAACACTTACCCTTAACCCTTGCATCCTTGCATCCTCCAACCCTATGTAACAATCAACCCTTTCTGGGTAGTTGAACCGAATCAACTCCGAACCTAAACCATTCGTAGCGCTCGTTTTTTTATCCGCAATCTTTTTTTATGGAGAAAGAACCTTGAAGGGCGTTGAGTAACACACAAAAAAACTTTGAATGAGTTTGGTCTTTGTGAAACAAAACAAAACAATGCGGTATTCTATTGTCTTGGTATATTGTGACTCGCAAACGAGTTGGAAGTTTCAAAGTTTAAAATTTTGTTTTATGCATCTTTTTTTGTTTTTTTTTTTGGCGTTCATGATTTTTTGTGAGTTTGTGAGTGGGTGGAGTATTGAGTACAATAGTCAATACTGACATATTTTTATTGTTTCCAGATTTCCCAGAGGTTATCTCCGAGACAGTGGTAAGGTGCCACAATGCATACTAATCGCCCTCTCAAAAAAACGTCCTACCTTTTTATTTGTTCGTCTTTATATTTATACATTCAACCTCACCTATCTTATCGATTTACGAAAGACCCTTATTTTTTTCCTGCGACAGATTTTTATTTCTTTAGGTTCACGCACGTTTGTATTCATTCGACTATAAAACTATCACGATTGGTGTCACTATTGTCATTCAAAGACACTTTCGATCAGATTTTATTGTTATGCGTTTACACCCTCTTACAAGTACTCCGTGCGTTCATGAATAATATTCCCTTTGTTTGAATTTTTATCTTAGGATGAAAATATACGCGAATTGGAAAATTTAAAGTTAACTATTGGTAAGTTTTAACCTAAAAATTTTAATCTGAACTATAAAAATTTAAAATATTATGGTATTTATGTAATATTTTAATCCAGGTAAAAGTTTTGAAATGATTAAAAGTCAACCAGCGCCATATTTTAATGATTATTCAGACAGTCACGTAGATTCCACACAAAAAGGTTATGTTTTTTAAAATTAAGTTAAGGTTATTTTTCTTCAACAACTTATAATTACAATTTTAGATACTAAAATTGATACAAAACGTACTTTAATTGATTGGGGTATGAATTCTGATGATGGTTTGAGGTTAAATCAAAAAGAATCGAATCAGTTTACACCGCTACAAGTTGCGCAGTATATTTTTTGGACTGGTGACGAGAAAACCATTACTACATCTATTAAAGAGCTTCTTCAAGCTGGTATTGTGAGTATTAACAAAATTAACGACGCATATCCTCTGAAGTATACATATACATTGTAGATGACGCAAGAAGATGCTATTAGTTATCTGGAAGCTATAAAACTAAATTTAAAAAATCTGCAAAGTCATTATAGTAATAAATTTGGCTTGGAAACTTTACATAACCAAAAAACTACAAAAAAACAAAGTCAAAGTCAAGATATCAACGATGACCTAATGGAACGTTTAAAGACAGCTGATTTTTTATACACAGAATATTCGTTAGAAGAAATTATTTACCAATTAGCTAAAATGATGTTTACCGAAGGAATTACTCGGGGAAATTACGAAGCTCAACAAGCTTTGGAGAAGTTTACTACGTTTTTGGAAAGTGAAGCTAATCAAGGACGGATTTCACGAACGCTTGAAAAGAAAATACTTGGTATTGACATTTGTGGATATTTATTTATTGTGTTTTGTATTGAATTTAATGATTTGTTATTTTTGTTTATTTTGTGTGTTGGTTATCCCCAGACGTATTGATTGCATCCTTGACTGACACATTGAGCGAACATCCAGAGATTCATACAATTCGAGCTCATTCGCAGGACGATGACTCGCAGAATGCGCTACGGCAAATAATGCAAATGATTCCGCAGGAGACGCATCGCCCTTTGGCTTTTTTGGGTAAAATTCACAATTAATGTAAATAAATTTTGTTTCTTTAGGGTTAGTAGGTTTTATTTTTTGGTCAAATATGTAAAATATATCAAATGTACAAAAATATCAATTTTTAGGTTAGAATTTTAATGTGAAAAATTGTTTGGTTCGTTTGTTTCATTCAATTTCATAAATAATACATTATTTTGAAGCAAAATGAGAATTTCTTCGGCTTGGATTGTATGTAAATGTGGATTCTATATTTCTATATAAAAATTATGCAAATTGTACGCTCCCGGAACTGGTAACGTATAAAAGTTGTTCACTTATTTCCATGACTTCCGGATTTTATTTGCAAACTGGATTTTTTTTTGCGATCGATCACACTAAACATAGAACACAAGTTTTGTTTTTTGTTTATTTGGTTGTTTATCAACGTAAAACAAAAACCACATATTTTGTTTTTGTTGAAACAAAGTGTCGCAATAAAATGCAATAGAATGCAATAAATCATAAATGTGATTAAATTAAACTACATACTATTATAGTGTAATAGTTTGTGGTTGTTCTGAACAGTTCTGAGCCGTCTGGGATTATTAACGCTTATATTCTCTAGTTTTCCCAATATGCCAGAATTTATGTACATGACAAAGTCGTAGCCTTCTCGCACAAGTAGTTGATACTGAATGCTTAATCCCGCAAATGGCCTTCTCTGTAATTTCCACATTAACAGAATATACGAAGAGACGGAAATGTCACACTGTGCGCGGCATCAGTTGGAGTGAGCGAAAATCACGAGCGCAAATCACCAAACATCGTTGGTTGGGGACGTTGGGGACATTTACTAAAATTCCGTTTGTGTGACATTTACATTTATACTGGATATTACGATATTATCATACCGATTTTGTTTATACCAATATGATTGTGGGTAAGAACAATTGTAAATTATTTAAATTTTTATTTAATTTTTTGTTTGTTTGTTTTTTGGTGTATTCGGGCCTAAACAAACTAGACGGACAGTAATTGTGACTCGAGGGAAGTGACTTCTACTTGTTATTTGCGAGGATTGCAATTCCCTTGCTTGTCCTTTGTTCCCAAATCCTCTAAACTCAAAATCCCAAACTGTAGGAAGGAAGCAGGACAACAACACACACTCAAGTTGTGTTAGTTCATGTGTGTGTCACGTGGATTCAGTAAAGATTTACGAGGTTTGGAATGTATACATGTAAAATTTATTACTTTAAATGTTGTTTTTATACTAAATACAATGGAAACATTCAGTCATTTTTCAAAAAATGACTAAATTTATGAACTTTAAACGAAGAAATTAAATACTTTGGGAATGTGTCATGAGTTGACTTTGGTCATAGGTTGAAAGGGAACTATTTTACTATAAAAGAAAATTTATAACAGGAAAATTGGTTAATATGGAGCGGAGATATGAGCAATTTTCCATGACGTGTTTTCAAAAAACTATAAAGTTGATGTACTTTGAACGAAAAGGTAAAATACTTCGGGGATGTTCGGTCATATTCGACACAGCACGTGAATTGGGTTTTTGTGGTTATCTACATAAACAGCATGTGCTTTCTGAGCTTTTCTAAAACTTTACAACTTTACTAGTGATGTTTAAAGATTTGTGTTCTTATTAAAGACAAGTTAGTATAAACATTTATTTAAGTACAATAATTAACTATAGTTTATTATAATTTGTAGTTCTATAACTAAATAATGACAAAGGGAAGTAGAATTTTTGTGCCCAATCGAGGCTTGGGCTATGTAAGTAACCACATTCCATTACAAGTGCGTTACATTAAAAGCCGTAAAGAAAACTTAATAGTAACCTGTGTCGGAAAATCATTTCATACTTATGGTATAAGTCATTTTGGTTTATTGAGTGTGAGTGGTTTACATTCATCAGACATTCAATCAATGACATCTGATGCATATCATGTTTATACTTCTTGCGGGAATAAAATATATGCATGGAGACGTGGTACTGAATTAAAACATACTTATAATGGACATGATGGTACTGTTTTGTTCATGATTCCTTTTGGTGCACATTTAATCAGTGTGGATGACACAAACAGCTTAATAGTTTGGGATATTAAATCTGAAACTATTCACTTACAACTAAACTTTGATGCAAAAGTTTTTAAAATTACTTCATTATGTCACCCTAGTACATATGTGAATAAAATATTACTAGGCAGTGAGCAAGGTTCATTACAACTATGGAATATAAGTACTACAAAGTTAATTTATACATTTACTGGTTGGGATAGTGCAGTTTGTTGTTTAGAACAAGCACCAGCATTGGATGTTCTAGCTGTGGGTTTGGACAATGGAAGGATTGTTTTGCATAATTTAAAATTTGATGAAACTGTGATGGAGTTTCAACAGGATTGGGGTGCAGTAACTTCAATTTCATTTCGTACTGATGGTCATCCAATCATGGCTACAGGAAGTCTTCAAGGCCATATTGTTTTCTGGGACTTAGAACAAAAGCGTGTCGCTTCCCAATTGTTATCCGCGCATAAAAACGCTGTTACAGGTATGGTTTGTTTACCAAACGAACCGTTAGTCATTACTTCATCAGGGGATAATTCATTGAAGTTGTGGATTTTTGATATGACTGATGGAGGTGCTAGACTTTTACGTATTCGTGAAGGCCATGCGTTATCACCGACGAGTGTTCGTTTTCATGGCTCGAATGGTCACAATATTTTGTCTTCCGGTGGCGATAGTTCAATGCGTATTTTTAACACACAAACCGAACAGTTCAATAAAAGTTTAGGACGGGCTTCATACAATCGTAAAGCTAGCAAAAAAAGAGGAAGAAGTAAAGCTATGGATGATCCACTGACTATGCCACCTATTATTCAATTCACTTCAGAGACAACAAGAGAAAAAGAATGGGATAACATTGTTTGTTTACATCAAGGTACGTTTTGCGCCATAATGTTTTCCCATACAAACAATGTAAGTTAATAAAGTTATTTGTGATTACTTAAAGATTTATCGATGATAACCACATGGTCGTATGATAAATTAAAAATGGGAGAGTTAAAATTACTACCTGAAAGACTTCAAAAGAAAAACAAAAATTTAGAAGAGGATGTTACCGCCACCACGTTGTGCTTAACAAATTGTGGTAACTTTGTATTGGTTGGGTATAGTTCCGGGCATGTCGACAGGTATTTATTCGGTGCAAATCTAACCTAAAAGGTCAATTTCCCAACATAACCTATAAATTAATTTTTAAATATCTTATTAGATTTAATGTGCAATCCGGTCTATGGCGTGATACCTATGGAAAACCAAGTGCTCATGAAAAATGTGTGCGCGGTATTGCAACTGATGGATTAAATCAAGTTGTGATAACTGGTGGTAGTGATGCGACAATTAAATTTTGGAAGTTTAAAAGTAAAGGTAAAGTTAGTAATTAACCCCAAAGTTGTTAAAAACTAAAATTGTATATGTTATCAGGTGCTGACAGTCCATTATCAATAATAACTTTAGAAGAATCCGTGTTATTCATGCGTTCACACCATGAATCTTCAATGGTTGCAGTTGCCTTAGACAATTATTCAATTCAAGTGATTGATATTGACACAAAATTAGTTGTAAGGAAATTCCCAGGACACAGTGCACAACTTACTGACGCTGTATTCAGTCCAGATGCACGTTGGTTAGTCACGTCTGGAATGGATTGTATAATCCGTACATGGGACATGCCCACAGCTAATTTAGTAGATCAATTCCGCACTGAAATGGCTTGCATTTCGTTAGACTTTTCACCAACCAGTGAGGCTTTAGTTACTGCACACATTGGTTTTCTAGGTATGTTTCTGTGGACGAATCGCACTTTATATCAACATGTAACTCTTCGTGCACAAAATTTAAACGAAGAACCTGATCTTGTGAGTTTACCTGAAGTTTCCACAGCTACTGAAGTGCAGGAAACGGTTGAAGTTGATGAAGATGGTGATGAATTTAAATCACCTGAACAGATAAGTAACGAATTGATTACTTTATCTGGTTTAGCTAATTCTCGATGGCAGAATTTGCTTGATATTGATGTTATTCGTAAGAAAAACAAACCCAAAGTGTTACAGAAAGTTCCCAAATCAGCTCCTTTCTTTTTACCAACAATTCCTTCATTAAATTTACAATTCGCAACTACTGATCCACATGGCGATGCTAAAGAAAATGCGACGAAATTTTTTACATCGAATATTTTAACAAATTTTACAGAGTTTGGTAAATTGTTAAATAACGTTACCAGACCAAATGACTTTGAACGTGTAGTTTCAACGTTAAAATCATTTGGTCCTTCAATGGTGGACCATGAAATTAAATCATTGTGCCCTGAAGAAGGTGGGTCAGTGAGTATAATGTTACAGTTTCTTAAGTGTATTGAATATATGCTTAAGTCCAATTGTAATTTTGAGCTTGCACAAGCTTATTTGGGTGTGTTTCTGAAGGCTCATGGTGTTTTGGTGTCACAAGAAAGTGAGTTGAGGAATTATTTACCAAACATTCAAAGCTGTGCCAATGTTGCATGGACTCGCTTGGAGGAGAAGTTAATGTATAACTTGTGTATTGTTAATCATATTAAAAATTTGATATAATAAGTCAAATAATAAAAATTGAGTTAATTATTTGTTGGTGCAAAAAAAATACTATTTAATTGATGAAATATTGATTGTACAAGTATGACCAAAAAACTGTCTTTTATAGCGCAGTATTTCTAAGCTTCAATTGTCATTAAAAAGGATAAAGAATTAATCACCGGGCCCGAGGATTGTAAGTTTTCCATACTTTTTTTTTATATACTAATTCATCATTATATATAAAAATTGTATTTCTCGATTCGAAAGGCTGCACTGCACAACTCGGTTTTGTAACAACGTTACAAAATACTGTTACTTTGCATTAGAACGCTGCCGCCGCTTCGGTTTCCATGGGTTCGCCGCTCTCGGACTTCTTTTTCTTCTTCTTGCCGGACTTGGGGTTGGCAGAGCTGTTTAACAACGATTTTAACTCCGGATCGGTGACAGAGTTGGCGGATTGATACAGGTCCGTATCCAATGGCAGGCCGGTAATTTTATGTGGACCGTTGGGCATTAATAATACCGTGAATTTAAAATGCGCCACGATTTCAGCTGAAAACAAGTACAGTTCACATTATTTGTATATTCTTAACTTTGTTAATTGTAAATTATTGTTAAAGTAATCAGTTTCCCGAGTTGATCTTCATTATAAATTCAGTAGGATCAATTGGATAAGATTATTCATCATTTCAATTAAAAATGTTAAGGTTATTATGTTAGCACAAACTTACATGGCTTTTCATACAGAACCTGGAACGGTTCGATTAGTTTGTGGTTGACACATTCGACGACCCCTAACTTCGCTTTGGACTCGGCCGAGAAGCCCCTGAGGTTGAAAGGCATCACACCATGCTTTGTGCGCACCTCGCTGTAAAACATCCGCGAAGCTTTCAATTTAAGTTGATAGATTTCATCAGTTTTCTTGTAAATAGCCACTCGAGTATCTGCCTCTTTGCCAACACCTTCGCCGGTGCTAATAAGTACATCCATGGCGTATACTTCATATTTGTCAAACTCGAACTTTTCATGTTCCTTCTTTTGTGCATCACTTGGATTCTGGATAATTGTTTTCTCACCATCAATCTTGAATTGTTTAAGTTGATGACTTAGCATACCCTCCACAGGTTTGCACTTATAAGCTTCAGAAACTTTTTGCACAGCATCTGTCACTGCATATGTTTCATTACCAGCTTTCAATAGCCTTAGAGCTGCTTGTGAAGCATAATGTGCTGCTAAAATAACATCAGCTTTCCTTCCTGTTACTTTATTTTCGCTTGAACCACCAACAACAACTGTGTGTGCAACAACTGCAATGAAACCATCTACATGTGCACCTAAATCACTGAAATGATAATACTTAGTCAGTAACATTTAATATTAAAGTAAAATTTGTGGTCCCTTACACTTTTGCCACATCTTCATCTTTAAGTGTATAGTCTGCTTCACTAGGCACTGGTGAGAAATGACAAATGCAGTTATTAACAGAAACACATGTTGGAAAAGCAATGCCTTTCTTTAGTTCCTTTTCCTTCTTGAACACCTTGCCAGTCTCCTCCAGCAGCAAGGAATCTCCAAATTCACAAATCTCTCTCACAGATGCTCCAACCACACACTTGTCCAAGACTTGTTTGAGAACTCCTGGAAAACAATATGAAAATATTTGCTTACAAACAAAAGCATGTTGTTGTTAGACAAGCAGTATCCAAACGCAGAAAAACTCAAGTAAGTTGTTGTTGTTTAGTATTTACCATGACTGATTATTTGACTTTGTGCATTGCGTGAAATTGCACCAGAAACATGTATTGAAAACAGCAATCACAAAACCGCGTGGTGAGAGCCGGCAACGCCATATGGATTACGAGCGATCGCGGACCGGCGTTGTAACAGACGAACAAGCCAGCATCTCATTTTAACCTAAATTCTAACAACAAGCGAAAAACTCACGATTTACTATTTCTCCAGCCATTTTATATTTGGTAACCACCAAATCTTCAGCGATCGTCTTTTCGGCCACATCTTTGTCGTCCGCCATGGTGAACAGAAACTGGACGTGTGTTGCTTGGCAATCACGTGACAGACATTTGACTTGACAGTTGCCGCCGAAACGGAAACGTGGTTGAATATCCCTAGATCAAACCAGGAATTGCAGGTACAGATCATATATTCAATTATATTCCGGCAGCGTGCTTGTCAAAAGACCACGAAATTCAATAATAAATTTAGCCAAACGAAAAAGAGGAATTCTTTAAGTTTAAAAGGAAAACTTGGGAACAAATAGTTGTAAAATGCAGTTTATTATCATTATTCATTGTATTAATACAAATATTAAAGCGTGGGTATGCATTACCGATTACAAGATCATGTAGATGATAAACGTGAAAAATGCCGTCGTTGGTGAAAATCAAAAATGTTAGAATCAGTGATAAACTAGAATAAACGTATAAATTAAGATTCATCATCGCTGCCAGCTGGTTTTCGCGCTTTGGGTCCACCAGCTCGCTTCGCCATAATAATTTGATCAACTCTGAGAATGGTAGCAGCTGCACTGACAGCATACTTTAATCCCCAATATTTACACAAGTACAAATCCATGATGTTCTTCTCAACAGCATCACAAACAGTTGTTTCTGATTCTATATCAACCCCAGCACTCTTCTGTCCATTCTGATGTGCTTCCAACAGCTTACCCAGCACCTGGCTAGACTTCTGTCCACTGTTATCAGCAAGCACCTTAGGAAAGAATTCTAAAGCAGTGGCGAATTTACGCACCGCGTACTGTTCAAGGCCAGGAAGTGTGTCTGCATAGACGTAGAGCTGACGAGCGAGTTCGACTTCAGTTGCACCAGCGCCGGGCACAAATTTACCGTCACGTGAAATGCTCTTGAAGGTGTTCACACCATCGTCGATGGCCCGTTCAATGTCATCCATATAATTGTCTGTAGCGCCGCGAACAACGATAGTGGAAATGCGTGAATCTTTTCCTTCAATGCGGAACACCACCAGAGGTGTATCACCACGTTCTTCAAGGACGACGGTATCGCAGTATCCAAGTTCTTCGCTGGTTGGAGGCGTCAGTTTAGGCAGAACAGTTCCACCAACCTAAGAATTAAATACAAAATTAACCAACTTTTAGATGTTATTACCACCCGATTACTTACAGTTTTACTCAGACGACGTAAATCAAACTTGCTGTTTAATCTGACTGCCATCATACCATATTTATTCACAAAATGTAAAGCCATATCGCCAAATTTAGCACCGGCAACAATAACTTTAGCTCCCGTATCAGCAATCGCTTTGATTTGCATCTCCAACAAATTCTCTTCACCCCTACTGAATTTCATTAACTCATCAGCAGTTTTAATCAAAACAGTGCCCTTAGTTTCTGTCTGCATGATATCAACTGCACACCCATAAAGTGCAACTTTTGCATTTTTAACATTTGTAACATCTCCCTCAACCTCCCTCTTAAACACCATCCCTTGAATGACTTCTGATTTGAATAAACCTGATCCCAAAATTTTACAAACTCTAATATTATCCACATTAAAAGTGGTCTGTTCAGGAAGAATAGAAACACAAGCTTCAGCAACTAATTTTGCCAAAAAGTCTTCATGACCATACTGTTTTGACTGAATGGATGACTTAATGCCCTTGATAACCTCATCAACATTTCTGTAATCTTTGATTTCCATTGCCACTAGTGATGGCAAAATTTCCAAACTTTTTTCTAAAGCTCTCTCATAACCTTCAGCAACTTCACCGGGAGTCACACCCAACCTCAATAACTCCTCAGCACTTTCCAGAAGAGCTCCAGCCAGAATAATGACAAAAGCAGTGCCATCCCCAACTTCTGTATCTTGCATTTCACTTGCAATGATCATTAACTTTGCAGCTGGATGTTCAACATCCAGCTCTCGCATGATAGTAGCAGCATCACTTGTGACAAACTGTTTTTCAATGTGGTTAATGATCATTTTGTTCATTCCATTGGGGCCGTACGCTGTGCGCACCGATTGTGCGAAGTCTTTACATGCTGTTATGTTGCGATAGACGGCTTCTTCGAGTCCGGAAAAGTGCTGTAAATGCAAGGTGTGAGTCATTAGCATAACCCGGCAAAGCGAGACGAGACCACATGGTCAGTTTTATTCGTTTTTAATAAAAACTAACTTACCCGAGCACCATCCTTAAGCATTTGCGCAAAGCCTGGAGCCTTAGGGACGTGGAGAGCCATTTTTGCGAATGAACACAATCAAAAACAGAATTAATTCGAGAATATTTTTTCACTAACACGAATAAACGGCAGCGCAACAACGTGATTTTGTTCGAGAAGCAAAAACCAGCAGCGCCACTGGTAAAAACGTCAACTAATATAAAATTTAGGGATTTTTAGTTTCTAGTAGTGGTAATCAACACAGATCCGTAATAATTTTCCTGATTTATATAGATAAAAAAATATATTTTGTTGAAATCAATGATAAAATATAAATCATTGATTATAAATTAAACAAAGAGTATTCTAACATAGTATAACACATTTAAGGAAATTTTACAATCATTATTTAATAATTAATAACAAAAATGTTTAAGCCGGTCCTTATTGCAGTAAAATATGGTAAGCACGCGCAAATGTAAAGAAACCTAACCTAATCTCAAAAATGTGGAGCGCAATATCCAAAAACTTTCCAAAATCGTCATTCTTCACGCGTAAGTTTACCAATTTAACATAAAACCAAACCCTAGTTAATAATAAACTAATTTTTTAATAGACTATCGAAGAAAATTTGCAACTATGAATTACGATCTTGAAATAAATCGAATTGTTTGGGTAGATTTAGAGGTAAAAATCAAACAATAAAGAAACAATATAAAATCAATACCAATAATAAAACATATTCTTCTTTAGATGACCGGCCTGGATATCGAAAAAGACACAATACTCGAAATCGCATGTATAATAACAGATTCCCAGCTAAATATAGTTGCAGAAGGTCCTAACTTAATAATACAAACACCTGAAGACAAACTAAAAGCAATGAATGAATGGTGTGTCAGTCAACATGGCAAAACTGGCCTTACTGAAGCAGCCAAATCTTCAAAAATTTCCTTACAACAAGCTGAAGAGACAGTGGTAGATTTTGTCAAGGCTCATGTGATGAAAAGTCACAGCCCCTTAGCTGGAAATAGTGTTTATATGGATAGATTATTCTTAAAGAAGTATATGCCTACCCTAAATGACTATTTACATTATAGAATTATAGACACCTCAACTGTGAAAGAATTATGTCGAAGATGGAATAATGAAATGTATAAATCCTGTCCAAAGAAAGATTATTCACATAGGGCATTAAATGATATTAGGGAAAGCATTAGTGAGTTAAAGTTTTATAAAGAGAACTTTTTCAATACAAAAATATGATTGTATTGTGATGTTATTAATAGATTGAATTATTTTTTGAATAAAATTATGTGTAATGTATGTTGGGTTGCGTATACATAACCGGAAATCTTATGAGAAACTTATTGATTTTACCAATTTCTTTACTAAAGTATTAAAATGTTGTTTAATCAATCAATAATTTTAAAGGTTTAATTAATAATGTTGTTATTATGGCCGAGAAATAGTAAAAAATAATTCTGTTTTACTAAATTTTTGAGCAAAACAAAATTTCCCGTACAGCGCAGGTCCGTAAATCCCCTGTAAATGAATGACACAGTTTACCCAGTAACCCCTATTGTTGTGTACTGCAGTAGTAAAGATTTATCTTCTCCCCTACAAATTATAATCAAACAAAGTCAAAAGAAATGTGATCAATTTGCATTATCAACAACTTTAACGAAAAAAATGGACTCAACACCAACCCCTACATCTTTAAAGGTTAGTTTTATTATAAATAATCACAAATATAAATAACTACCCTGAATATCCTAATAATTAAAGATGAAACAACAACTACGCGTGAAATGGTACCTAAAACGTTACATCAACAAAACAACATTTTTCGGCACAATGCTCTTCCTTTGCTTCGCTTACTTCTTCGTTCAAATGTCTACCAAAGCCTCTCAAGAGTTGTCTACGTCAACAATCGCTGCACCATCAGCGCAAGCACAAACCTGGGATGACAACATGATAATCACCAGCAATGTCTTCAACAACATGGCACTGCGCAACCAGATGCTTCGTCGCAAAGTCGAAAAACTCAAAAAAAACTTTCAAAACCCACGCAATATACAAGTGAGCAATCGTGGGAACACAAAACCCAACTATAAAGTGCACATATTCTACTACGCCTGGTACGGGAATGTAAAATTTGACGGCTCGTTTAAGCACTGGAACCATTCGTTCGTTCCAAATTGGAAGAACGAAGACCACCGGGTGTACCCCACTGGCTCCCACGGTGCCCCCAACGACATTGGGAGTAACTACTACCCAGCTTTAGGTTGTTACAGTTCAAAAGACCCGGGCATAATTAACACTCACATGAAACAATTACGAGACGCAGGTGTCGGCGTGTTGGTTCTATCCTGGTCCCCGCCGAATTATCCAGACAATCCTGACGCCATGATAGATTTATTATTCGACACAGCAGCCAAATACGACATCAAAATAGCGCTACACATCGAACCCTATCCAGCACGACATCCTGCAAACTTACGCAGTTATTTACGCGACTTCCTAACTAGATTTGCCAAACACCCGGCTTTATACAAAACACGAAAAGCTTTCCAGGACAAAGACTTACCCGTATTCTACGTTTACGACTCATACTTAATACCTGATTACGTATGGCGCGATTTATTAGGAAAAAAAGGAAAACTCAGTATTCGCGATACTGACCTGGATGGGATATTCCTCGGATTGTTAGTCGATCTAAACCACCGAACCCACATTAAAAAGTCGCACTTTGATGGCTTCTACACTTACTTTGCAGCGAATAGCTTTTCCTATGGCAGTACATGGAAAAACTGGAAAAGTTTATCCCGATACGCCATACAAAACAGCATGATTTTCAGTCCTTCGATTGGTCCCGGCTATATAGACACAAACATAAGACCATGGAATGCACAAAACACACGCCATCGTCGCCATGGCCAATACTACGATGTGGGCTGGCGCACTGCATTAGCAGCCGGAACGCCTTATGTGTCAATCACAAGCTTTAACGAATGGCATGAAGGCACCCAGATTGAAGCAGCCCAATCAAAAGTGAGCAAAGGTTTCACCTACGAAGATTACAGTCCAGAAGGACCAATGTTTTACATGAATTTGACACAGTTTTGGGTCGAACAATACGAAAAGGTTACAAAGTTAGGACAAATTGGTTATACCGATAAGTAATTTAACAAAAACTATAAACTTAACCTCAAAAGTTAATAAAACTCTAAGTGTACACCCCCCAAAACAAGTACCAATGTACTCAAAATCCAACATTTTGTAAATATGACTGTGATAAGTGTTAAAACATATAAAAATACAAGAGAAGGAATATCAAAATTCAAAACTAAAAATAAAATTTTATCTATCACACATTATCTTAGTGTAACTTAACAATAAACTATTTCTAGTTTAGCAAACTCGCCAAACTGTTAATTAAATAATTTCTGCATTCTGTACGTACAAAATACAAAAATGTAAGAAAAACCAAGCGTTACAATCACTTCAGTTATAGCAAGTTATAGTCGTAACCCTCATAACCTCAAAATTCAACAAAAAATTTATTATCCTTCATTTAATCAATAGAAATCCATGCACATGTGCAATAAACTTATCAAATAATTGCCTAAATTGTATTTTCTGCACCGGCCCGCACTTCACATTGCGTTGCCAGTGCAATTTGTTAAACTCTTCCGCTAATCTAGCCGCAATGCGTTCATCACTTTGACTCTGTATCAGTCCCTGCACCAACATCTGATACTGATCCGGATAAATACAATGCAACGAAAAGATACATGTACTCACCGATGGAATATGATCCGAATTCATTTGCTGCGTTAGCGTTAAATCCATCAACAAACTTAAAAATGGCCGCAACAATTCGTACAGTTTACTACCATTCAATTGATTCTGATAGATATGTGTCGCCATTGTTTCGATAAAATCCAAACAAACATGCACTACATCCGCATGAAACTTTGTAATACCTAATTCTAACGAACTCACCACCCTTGTCAGCATATCATCGTTCATGGTCACCACTTTCTCGGGGTACATATCACTCATAAGCACCAAAAAGCGATAATATTGCAAACTTAATTTCGGATACCGCAACAACTCCACCGTAATTAACGGCATCAGAAACTGTAAACCATATAACGCCACATCAACTTTCAAGTGATTCTCTTCCGTTGTACTTAACGTATCTAAATCCAACCAGGCTTTGCATAATACATAAGATAACAAACTTAGTAACAAACTTAGATCTTCTAAACTATCCTCCTCCTCAGAGGTGTCCGCACTAAACCGGTTTTCGTTGTATTTCGCGTACGTTTGCACCACGGCGTAGGTGCTTTCGTACAATCGTCTGCTGGCGATGTGGTCCAAATGACACAACATATTTTTACCGCATTGACCGAAAAGTTCAAGTACTAATTGTACAATAACCTGATAATTATGATACATGCCTAGAATAACCGGTAATTCAGATAATATCGGTGCAAGAAATTCAAACACAACCGGTATTGTGTTTTTCTTACTTCCTTGACTTATACCGATCAATTTTTCCAGAATATCAATCAATTCAACTTTGACATGATCTTGGTGATAAATACGATTCAGATTCTCTTGGCACAAAATCTCCTTGAGGCGTTGTTCCACTGGTTTTAAAATTTGTTTGTAAAAATCATCACGCTCGTCTTCACTTGTTAAACAACTACCGGCGAGCACAAAACCTTTATATAAATCTTTACGTACATTATTTGGCAGCACACCCGGCGGAATAGATGATTGTAGTTTGATTAAATTCCACAAACCTTCTGTTTTCACCATGTATTGAGATCTGATAACATAAAAAAGGACAAACAACTTTTAAACCAATTGACAGCACACTGTCGAACCAAAAAAAATGACAGCATTACTTCATATTACAGGTGTAAACATTTGCCTATACGAAAATAACTTACTTGTCTTTATCTCCGACAATTTCCGAAAAAACTTCCACCGTGTCCCGTAAAAGCACAGCTTCGTCCTTACAAAAATAAATATTCGATTGGATTTTTTCCAGTAAGAAATTAGCGACGAACGTGCCGCCATCTGTGTCTTTACCCAACGCACCAATTAACGTCGGACTAAACTACATAAAACATAACCATAAATTTTAATACAAAAAATTACCAAAACAAAAAACAAAAATCTTACCTCGTCGTAATAAGTTTCAGTAGGTAACAAATACGACAAACACCATCTTCGTAAAAACCACATTAGAGTGCAACCAAGTTCTGGACTCATAAACGCACCTAAATTACTTTCGTTTGCTTGTTTTTCCATGGTACACAAACACAAAATATTTGAAAAAATTCGAATAGCTTGATCACACTTATCATTACATGCTGCTGCCACATGTTCACCAGGCTGTCTTACACTAGCCATTGTTTTAAGCGTAGATTCTAAATCAATCTCACCTTTACTAAACTTTTCAATTGAATGCAACATAATTTCTGATGGTATTAATGGCGTCTCACCAATACTGTCCATGCATAGTGTATGGCCAGCAATTAACACCAGCCAATGCAAATCTTCAAAGAGGTCATTTAACTCCAAAGAATCATCATAGGTCATAGCTTGTTGCATCATGGTGTGAAGACGACTGCCTAATTTAATAATGCGTGCTTCTAACAACCTACACACAACAAACATACATTAGAAACGTCACTTTTTAACATAACATAACCTCAAACGGATAAAATTACCTTGTGAGCATTGGTAGTGAATGATTTAAGTTAACTCGCCCAAACAAACCAATAGCTTGCAAGTGATCCATCCACTTAACACGATCATTATCTTCGTCCTCTTCGACTTCTTCCTCGTCACGAGGCCTACGTCCATCTGGCGGAGCTAAATGAAACTCTAAATATGTGTTGAATATTTGTACGGATGGTTGTACAAAAGTATCCGTTTGTTCTTTATATCCTTCCACCATTAATGTCCAGGCTTGCAAGATAGTTTCAAACGCGACCGAATAACTTCCGTTTAAGTTCTAAACATTCGACATTTAAAGGTTAGGTTAACATGATGCGACGAAATTTGACATTTGACAACTTACATTTTCTTCCTTCGTTGATTCTTCAATAAAATAACAAGTAAGCCTTGTAATTTCATCGAAGCACGACCATTGTAAATCCCTCGGCAGGCGTAAGATGTCGTTAACGAACGACAGGCGAATGTTCAACACGATATTCGCCACACTAATTGATTCTTTTGGTCTTATCGTAACACTTGTGATTAATTTTAAAAAGTTCTCCATATACATTGTCAAATACTCTAAATTTTGCTCGTTTGCAAAAATCGTGCCACTTAATGACGACAATTGAACCAAACAAGACATGGCAACCATGCTCAACTCCTCCAAATCGCGCACGCGCCAAAAAACCAAAAACATCAGCGGCAACAATTCAGGTGATAACATAATATCAGCCCAGGATTTAGTTAAAGTTAAAGTCGTATCTGGTTCCGCTCTATCTGGCCTACATGCTCGATTCCATGTCAGAACACTTTCACATATTCGCAGAATATGCAACAATAAAGATGCTACATTCGGAGCATAAGGTGGATCGTTTTTGCCAACTTCCGACAACACTGTCAAGCAAAACCGGAAGATAACCTTTAAATCAGTTACCTCAAATTGTTTCTTAACTTTTTTGTGCATTTCCATTGGTAAACCAACATCTGTTGATTTTGTTGTGATTGCATACTCTTGCATTATATTTATTACAATTTTACAGCCTAAAATTTGCTGCAAACATCCATGATTAACAATAAAATTTAATAGAAACTTAAATTATTCTAAGAATCCAATGATTCATTTAGTACTAACCATAGTTGGTCCAGAATTTAAGATTAAATTTTCTATATCTTGTAAAATACTCTTTCGTTCAATCCCAAAATCATCAACACTGGCTCTTTTTACCATGATTGCAATAACTTGCATTAAACGCTCCTGAACAAACGCGCGTAAGTTATTTGTACAAATATAATTCATTAAATAATCACGAAGTTGATGAGTGTCAGTTTCATTTAAGAAAGACCACTCTCGGATGATGGCACATTTTATAGCCTCTGCAGCTTCAAATTTAACATAATCATTTGAAGAGGTTTCAAGTAATGTTTTGCAGATACTGTAAGGTGATTTTGTTTTACGAAAATTAAGCATAACACTTTCAGCGCTTCTTCTTTGTTCATTTGTAACTAAATTTGGAGCAGCCTTTGAACAAAAATATTGATAATAATTACATTTTTTAAACCACTAAACTGATTAGAATTAAAGAAATAACTCACCATTATTATATTTGCTGCGTTTTCCAATTCTAAAATTAATTGTTTATCCATTTTGTAGGCTTTAATTAATCATAAAATATGTTAATTGTAACAAAAACTGTGCGTAAACTACGTAAAAAACGTAAAAGTAACCGAGGTTATGTTTATTGTTCGGATTGTAAT
>JARJDS010022787.1:0-11536 GCA_030264155.1 Atheta pasadenae | reverse complement strand
GTTGATTAAAATAAAAACACAATTCTAGGTAAAACACGCATGCTTAGTCTTTTGTGTCGATGGTGAGCGTTGATAGCTGATAGTTACGGTTTTTTCGATCGAACAAAGATGAATCTGATAAGCGCGCAAACCACGCACGCCAACATCATTCCTCGACAGGCAAACAGCGGCGTTTAATTTCCTTTTTCAAACTTTGTTACCTGTCAGTCCATGAAAAATAAATAAATATGCAAACTTTATGTTTCACCCCTCAAAACCATCAAAATCAAGCAAAAACATTGAAATAAATAAAAATTAATTTATATTCTGTTTATTTCTTCTTCTCCAATTTGTTTACGAATAGTTTTCAATACATTATTGGTAAACATTACATGTAGTACCTTTCCTGCCCGGGCTGATAAAGTTTAAAGTTCTTTTAGTTTGTCAAACGCAGTACGTGCATTGAATCCCGCGCTGCTTCGTGGGTTTAGATAGTGTGGAGGCGCCGGGCACGTGGGCACGTGATTGAAGTTCGTTACCGTGAAAGCTTCCTTATTAACCCACTTTGACGACTAGTCGCGTCTAGTCTTTTGAATATAGATGTTACTCCATTAAAAGTACCAACCCCAGTTTGTTTGCATACTAGTTTTATTGATGAACAAAAAAAAACAACAACAAAGGATTTAATTATTTTATGAAATTAACAAAAATTAAACAAAACCACAAAAATTATTATTAAATTGTTGATTTAAAAAAAATTAAAAGTTTTAAAATTTAGGGGAGGTTTAAGTATAAAGGGTTTTATTCGAACCGCAGATGTCGGACGCTCTAACCGCCGCCCGAAACGACCGCCTCGCGTATTAAATCCGAAAACCATCTTAGAAATGATATAAGAATAAGCCACGGCGATAAACCGATTTAGCGTCGATAAACTTGGGTTTTAATGGTCGAAATAATCTAAAAATATAATTTTTCTTGTTTGAGGTGTGTCTTTAATAATATTTGCGTTGCAGGAAAGCAGGGTAATGAGAAATATCGAGCAGAAGATGCTTAATTTCCGGTCGCGCCAACGAGGGGGCAACGGAACTGGTGGCGGCAACGCTACGCCAATAAAGACACGTTGGAAATTTTTCTCTCCATAAACGCCGCGATTTTAAAACTGCGCCCTCACTATCGCCCCGCACGCCACGTACCAATGAACGTAAAAATGAACCCCGAAGATTTCTTTTCTCGAAATTTACTGCGCGACAGACTGGAATAATAAAATTCTCAAACACAATTTTTACTCCCCAAATGAACAAAGAACACAAACATGAAAAATACAAAACTTCGCATTTTTGTGTTTAGGAATTTATGCGATTTTAAAGTTTTTAGAATTAAATGAAACACACAATTTCAACAGTTATGCATACTTTCTTTAATTAGTTTTCAGTTTAATTTAACTCTGTAGACATTAAGACACCCAAAATGCCTCTACTGATTAGTCTAAGAAGAGTTTTGTAATTACTTTCATCATTTTCTTACATAACTTTATTTTTTTAATTTTTTTTTAATAATTAAAGCTTTTAACTATTTTTTTTCTCAAGTAATTTTAATAATTTACTTTTATATCTTTTAAACAAAATTTTTTTTAAAAGCTTTATATTAATTATTAAGCAAAATACTTTGTGAATCAATAATTTAAAACTTTAAAACGTAAAAAAAATGTAGGGTATATGTTTACTTTAGCTTTGATCTTTGATATCAAGTCGCAAAGGGGTGGATGAAGTCTTCAGTTTGCTCTCCACCTTCCCCACCTTCATTCACACCTAGGAAGCTTTCGGAGTCAGGTTTAACGAACCGAGAAGCTACGCTTTCCTGTGACAGACGACTGATAATGAGCTAACAAACACTTTTACGGAAACAAAATAGAAAAAATAAAAATTTTAATAACTAAAAAAATAAACTAATAGTTTATTAGTAAACGTAGCTTTTTACTTTGTTATTTTTATTATTTACAAAATCTGGTTAAAGAGAAAATTATTTTTTTGTTAAAAATTTTTTGTTTTGTGCCCGGCGCCTCCACACTATCTAAACCCATGAAGCAACGCAGGATTGAAACTTTCGTTTTGCTTTTTTACGTTTTGCTCTATGTGCTTTGTGATATCGGCGTTGTCGCGTCGTCACGATGCTATACGATCGTTTCGGTTTCGATTTTTCATTAGCCGCCTCCATCGCCGGCCCCCAGCCACCGACATCCGCCCGCTGCGGCATTATCTGCCGAGGAAATACTTACTTGCAATACTTGCAAAAGCAAAGCACCGCACGCCGACGACGAAAGCAATAGATGCGTTTCGGAACGCTTTCTGTACAACCCCCCGTGAGCTTTTCCAGCTTTTCACCAACTTCTATACAACGCATCAAGATTCTTCGTTTTACGAGCGTGTGTACTGTGTGGTAAGTATTCAGATAAGTTTTGCACAGCGTACTAATAAAAAACAAAATTACTATTTGTTTATAACAAATTTTTTAAACAATTAACCCCCCCAAAAAAAATTGAAAAAAAAAATTTTAAATGTAATATTTGATTTGATCTAAAATAATTAAAATTATTTTGTTAAAAATGAAATTAAAATTTTAATTAAATCATCACACATGTCACAATTTGTTTATTTAAAGTTTTGTGGTTTAATACGCGCTCGGGGGTGATTAAAATAAATATTATTTATTATCAATTAATTAAAATCTAAAACGCAATGAATTTTAACAAGCCGCGAGCGCGAGTGTTGATTATTATTAATGAAAAATTACATTTTCGTTCGGTGTGGCGGTGGGTGAGTAGTGTGTGGAACCGCGAACATGGTGGATGAAAATGAAAATGCGTTTCGGAAGATAGCCATCTGCCCATCCGCCACAATTAACCGCCACAGCCAGACTGTTTCGTGTGGTTAAAAATTGCGTTTTAAGGGAGCCACCCGAAAAGGATGAAAGGAAATGAGCGCCATTAATAATCCCTTAGACTTTCAGGTTCAGTGTCTGTTCAGTTTTCCATTTTACGAGCACGTAACGCTGATGAAAATCGAATTTGATCAAAACATGCAAAGTGGAAAATTCAATCACGTTTACTTACTTAATCAACGTTAAAAAATAATAAAAACAATCAAAGATTTTACTTTAACAACCCCATTTTCTTACAAGCAACACACGATTATTAAAAATAAAATTTTAAGATTAAGAATTAAATTTTTTATTAAATTTTAAAGCTTTAAAATTAAAAAAATAGAAAAATAAAAAAGCTTTAGCTTGTAATAAATAATTTTAAATATATATTTCAATTTTTATGCAACAAAATTAAAAAAAACTAAGAAAATGTAGTGAAGACCAAGCGAAAAGATTAAATCTGCGCATCGAAATAGAAGATATGGGATTGGACGATGTGGAAGCTCACAGCCAATCAGCATTGAGCGTCTTGGTGGCTTGCAGCCCCCGCCGCCTCTCGCACATCCTCGTCATTTCCATCGCGCGCCATTCACGCGTGATGCGAAGAGAGCGCACCAAAAACGCCCGAGCTTTCGAGACTCAACGAAGCTTTCCTGCATTCAGTTCGCGCTCGACGCCGGCACGCGCCACTTCCGGGCGCAATTTGTGCATCAAACACGCGATAAAACAAAAGTTGCAGATTAAAATTTCAAATCAAGCTAAAAAAAAACAAACAAACACAAACAATTTTCTTGAAGTAAAATCAAAAACAAAAAACTAAAATGTAAACAAAACATAGCGATTAAGTAAAAACATTTTGAGTTAAACGAAAAAAATTGACACGTGCGACGGGGGATGAAGTGAACATTTTTGCAAAAAGTGCAAACAGTTTGACAAACTGTAACATGTTGGTAAAGTGTAAGCAAAGCTCGATGACCAAGGTGACGACGTTTTGATTGACCACGAACGGCAGAAATTCACTGCAACATGCGGTCGACGACACGCGTCATCCTGCTGGCCACATTTTTTTTATACGGTAATTAAATTTTTTTATTTTTGCATTAAAATTTATTTAGAAATATTTAAAAAAATTAAAATTTAAAAATTATAATTTCTAAAATTAAATTTAAGCAGAAATTAATTTTAATGTTAATTATTATTGTTAAAACAAACAAAAACAAACAGAATTATAATTTAATATAAATATTTATATTTATAATAAGCTTTAAAATTTTATTAATCATTAATATTATTAATTATTAAAAATTAAAGCTTATATTGTCAAATATAAATAATTTATTAGCTTAAATTAATAATTTGAGCTTTAAGAATAAATAAAAAATGTTAATGTTAATAAAATTGTTAAAATTAATTGTTAGTAAGCTTTAAAAAAATTCTAAAAGCTTTGAAAACATAAAATTAAATTTATTATTTAGTGTTTTAATTAGTTTTAATGAAACCAATGTAACTAACATTAATTTGTTATTAAAATAATTTTATAACGCAGTTTAATTAAAGCTTTCACTAGCTAGTGGCTAGCAAAAGTCATGTGGAGGTAAAACGTTGCGAATAACAAAGAAATAGCGTTTATTGCATTTACTGAATTTTCCGTGCATGGCGTTGGAAAAGAAAGAAAATATGCATCACCATCGTTCGCGTATTACGTTTGGTAATTTTCTGATAAACATCGCGCAAGCACCCAATAAAAATATGTATGGGGCGACAACGAGAGGGCGCGCACTAATCTAGTGTGAACGTTCGATAAAAACAAACGCGGGTGTTGATATTGTAAAAATGTCAACGCGATTAACAACCAATTTTGTTTTTAAAACAAAAAAAACAAAACAAGACAAATAAAAACAAAAAACAAACAAAACACTTAAACTTGTGTACAAAAAACAAAAAAACAAATAACAAGTTATGGTTTGTTAATAAAACAATTGAAGTTTTTCAGATAATTTGATTGATTTATGTTGATTTCACTTAAAGCTCGTAATGAAACGTTGATTATTAATAACTATACTGGTTTGTTATCAGTCGAGTGTTGTTTATGCGTAATTTATCAATCAGTTTGCGTTCAATTTAAATGTTATCGTTGTTTGTTTGCCATTTGTTGCACAGCACGGTGGAATTGCAGTTGCAGTTGCAGTTGCAGTGGCTCGGCGAGCAAATATTGCATATCAATTTCATTCGATTATGCGTGTCATTATTCGCGTTCGATTTGCGTCGATGTAAAAAAGTCGCGCGTGCAATGCAAATACGGCGATTAAATCAAACGCGCACAACGCACATATTTAATTATCGATATATTTACGCGCATGAGGGTGCAATTGATTCTACCCGGCGCCTCCACCTTTAAATTCAATTTATTTCCATGTAGAGCTTACACAGCTTTTCATCATACAGCACTCATAATAACATTGGTATCAATCGATACTATGTTTTAATTTAATCTTTATCGATATTATAATTAGTTTATATTATAATTTAATTATTATAT
This sequence comes from Atheta pasadenae, assembly GCA_030264155.1. Classification (NCBI taxonomy): domain Eukaryota; kingdom Metazoa; phylum Arthropoda; class Insecta; order Coleoptera; family Staphylinidae; genus Atheta; species Atheta pasadenae. The sequence goes on along the minus strand of JARJDS010022787.1, from coordinate 6,099 downwards.
TTATTTTTTTATTAAATAAAAAAAGCTCGAAAGTTATTTTTTTTTAATTGTTTCTTTTTCTGGGTGTTTTAGTTATAATAAATAATTTTTCGTTTTTTATTTGAAATAAGAGCTTTTGTGAGCTTTTTTGAGCTTTAGAGCTTTTAAGAAAAAAAAATTGTAAAAATAAAAAAAAATCGGGGAATTTCTAAACAAAAATTCTACAAATTATTTTCAAGCTTTATGCCATTATACGCTTTTTGAGCTTTATTTATTATATTTAAAAAAAAATTATTAACTATCTATATATAATTGTTAAGTAATTTTTTTTGTATGTGTGCGGGTGATGTATCAAAGCAATGAGTGTGGTTTTGGTTTTAACGCTCCTCGAGCTTTTTAAGCTGCGATGCACTCGACTTTGTCTAGGCGCGTAATAAAGTGTGTGTACACAAAGTCAACGAGCGCACTCGACGCGTTGCTCGCCGGTGGAGACGAGAGGCGGCAGAAAAAAGCGCTTATCGTCCTTATCGTCGAGTTACACATGAACACACCGACGTGTTTAATGTTGTACCGCCGCCGCAAAAGCTTCGAACTTTCGGCGCGCGCAGTAGTGCAGTGTGTGCACTTTTTTCTGCCGTACACGCCAAATTTTGAAATTAACTGACAAAATGCGGCCACTCGTGCTGTGCGCGTATGCAAATGCTTGGAAAAACTGCAAGGATTTTGGATTTCCACGGAAACGGCGAGACGAGTGGATACGCCGTGATTTATTCGCGCCGCATAGTCGATTTAACTTAGAGCATAATCTGCACAAAAAAACCACCCTCCTCATACTTCGATTATGAAAAATGCGTTGTTGGGGAATAAAATTGAGGAATGAAAAATTAAGTGGAGAAAATTTATTGACACCCAATGTTTCGTGATGAAAATTTTTGTTTTATTTTGTTGTTAAATTTAATTTTTTTTTATAATTTATAAAAAATTAAAGTAATAATTAATTAATTTAATTTTTGTTTTATTTGTAAAAGCTTGTTTGTTATTAATTTAATTTTTATGAAAAATACATAACTTTATTTTTAACAAGACCACGAGCTAGTTAAAAGTTTTCCCTGCTATTTCCTCAGTTTTTCTTTCGTTTGATGCGGGAAAATACCCACATATTAACGGAGATCAATGTGCAACAAATTTTCAAACTTTTCTAGCCTTCAGATGTTTTTTTTCTACCTTCCACAAAACAACTCGCTTTTTTTGTTTTTTTTATATAGTGCAGTGTTGTTTTTCTTTTGTTTTAGTTTAGTTTTTGCGTCGTTTTGGTTATTTTTATTAGCACGAGTTGTAAAAGGAAGACAATAGAGTTGCGGCCGTGGCAAGGACTATTAAAGGAAGCCCGTCGAAGGTGGATGAAGGTAAACTTAGCTCGTTTCTTCAAGCATAAACAAAGCCTTTAAATGAACCGACATGAACGTAAAAATGGAACAAATTAAAGAGAAAAAAACAAAACAGTAAAAGAAACAAAACAAAAATAAATGAAACTAAATAAAGGAAATTGGATGTTTTGGGGGTATAGTTTGACTATCAATTGTTTCATAAATAGCGATGAGTAATTTATTGAATAAGTCAAACAAGTACACGTTATGTTGCACGTTGTCCTCACGTGGGATGGAGGCGGTTATGTTATGTTGTACGCGTTGACGTGGGCACTTTGTCGGCGTGCGCGACGCGGCGTGTCGTGTGCCGTTCGCTGCTTGCCGCCTCCGGGCAAGTGAACGGCGTTGCTTTTATGGTGGATCTGATTAGCTTCGTGCGACGCATAACTAATTGAAACTAAAACGGACTATGTCGCGTCAAGCAGAAAGCTCACGTATGTGATTCAACCGGAAAAGTTTGTTTGGTCAAAGAGCACACAAAATTAGAAAATCACAACAACACAGGAATACAAACATTTTAATTTAAAGATTATAAAAAATTATAAAAAAATTATAAGTTTTGATATAATAATTTATTGATTTTTTTTGATTTTTTTAATTTACGATATGAAAAAGTGCTCGTATTTCTTCACAACACTGTCTAATTTTTATTTTCTAATTTTTAAACATTAGTTAAATAGTTGCTTTTTAATGTATGACTAAATTTAATCTACAAATCATCCCTTAAATATTTTATTTTGGCCTACAAAGTTGAACAAATTTTTAATTTTTTTAAATTACCTTAAAATTATTAAATTGCTCGCATTTTCTTACTTTATTATCTAATTTTCCTATTCTAATTTTTTAAATATAGTTAAGACTTGCCCTTTCATGTATAATTAAATTTAATCCCCAAACCATCCCCAAAATATTTTATTTTGTCCTTCAAAGTTGGACAATTTTTAAATCTGTTTAAATTACCTTAAAATACTAAAAAATTGCTCTCATTTCCTCACTATAATATCCAAAGTTCCTGCTATAATTTTTTAATTACACCTAAAGAGTGGTCCTTTAAGGTATGACTAAATTTAATGCACAAATCATCCCTTAAGTATTTTATTTTGGCTTTCAAAGTTGAGCTATTTTTTGAGTTATTGAAACTACGTAACTTACTATTGCTCGCGTCACAAAAAATAAAAAAAAATTAACCCTAAAAATCATATTCTCTGAAAAAAAAAATTATATAATGAGTTTAGTAAATGTTTATGTTTGTTTTGAATTCATATGAATGTTAATATGAATACATTAAAAGAATTTAATTGCAATCGATTGAAGCCTTTCGACCCTTCGACCGCAATCGCATTAAACGCGGCCGCATATTGTTATTGCTACTTTGCGAGCGCATGAAAATTAATATGCTGTATTGAGAGTCGCCGAGAGTGCGAGCATGTAAATGATCCCGTCGGATGTGTGCGCGTCGGCTTTGAATATTTCAAGCCGATGGCAGCACCACGGCTAATTGGCATGCAACAAACGCATCGCCAGATCGAAATGGAAAATGAACACAGCCATGCACCGACACGTCGATATTCAGACATTCAGACGAACAGCAACGGGGATGAAGTCGTTCACATCGAGAGCACGTACACAGCGTGCGAAATAATGGAATTTTTACTTTGGAGCGTATTTTTTGAAAGCTTTACAAATAATATTACTGATTTACCATAAAAAAATTTAACATAACACTGCCAAAAAATAGTTTAAAATTTTTAATTATTAAAGTTTTGTAAGCTTTTGAAAGCTTTTTGTTTTCAGTTTGACAAATTTGATGTTTTTTGTGTTTGAAGAAACTAATCCACAACAAAACAGTGAATAATCCGTTAGCAATTTGCAATCGAATTACAACGCGGGGTGCACTCGGCGTGACGCAATCAGTGCCAGGGCAGTAATATCGTTAGCGCGTCCGCCGCAAATAACAAGTAATAACTTTTTACGTTTTCCTGTCTACGTACGAGCTTGCTGCTCATGCAGCATTCACACATTCATGCATAAAGAGTCATTGTTTCGCCGAGATTTTTACGGAAATGTGCAGGAACCAAAAGCACTTTCGGCGTTGCGCCCGCATGCATCCAGGGATGCAGGAAGCTTTCCGACATTCACCGAATGCATTAGGTTCGATGGTGCAATGGTGCGAGTCGACGTAAATCGGGGAATATGTTAATCACATTGGGGGTTATTGCAATGCGCGTTTGTAAGTTGATTTATTGACGAAAAATTACTGATTGTGACGAATATTTCTTGTTTAGTAACAAAAAACATAGTTGGGGAACTAAAAATATTAATTTTTTTTAAGTTTAGGAAATAATTGTTACACTTTGTATAATAGTTAGTATTGGATATGTTAATATCGGTTTGTTTGTGCCTTGTGCCAGGAAATGGCGTCGGATTGAGGTTTCAGAGTCTCGAACTGAGATTGAAGAGTGAATGAAAGCGTCGCGATTGCATAGCCGAGATGCGAGCGTTGATAGATTAATCATGCTGTCGACATAATTACGACGCCGTCGTCACCGTCGTCGTCGACGCCGTCGATTTCCGGATTAATTCTTAATCACACACGCGCTGCACTCATTAGCTACTCGAACAGGCATAATTGCTATAAATACTTTAACGATTAACTTAAAATTATCATGTTTTAAAATTAATGTGTTAATATACAGTGGATGCGCCAGGCACCCACTAAAAAACAAAAATTAGAAATATTTTTTAATATAATTCATAGTTAAAGTTCTTACAATAAAAATAAATATATTAATAATTTTAAACGTTTTTTTTTAAATTTTACATGTAGATAATTATAGTGTGGAGGCGCCGGGTAATTACAGTAAAAAATTAGAATTAAAAAAAATATTTTTTTTATGTTTTATATATTTCTTATACACTAAAAATAAATATAATAATCATTTTTATTTATTTATTTTTTTTAATTTAACATGTACTAATATAGTGTGGAGGCGCCGGGTGGAATAAAATAATAAAAAATATATCTTTATCGTTAGTCATCAAATTGTCCGTTTTATAAAATGAAGTTGGTGCTCTTATGGTGTTAATAACTTGAAGGATCAAGGATTAAAGATTAAGCCATCCTTTATAGTTTTCCGGCTTAATCACCTCTCGGCGCGCGTTAGTTTGCGCGCGAGTGCAAAATTCCATAAATAATGCTTTAAAGCAAGCCGCGCGTGCATCGCATCGCCGTGGCAGTCAAGGATAAAATTATAAATAAATCGCGAAGGCGTTACCGAGAATTGCCTTCCGGCGAAGATCAACAACCCCGTCGAAAGAAATCAACTCGTTCGTAACAGTGCGGTGAGCGCGATGTGGTGCAAGATCTAACCCGCTGATAATTTTCCACTTAATGCTTGCGCACCAACGCAATTAATCACGTTTTACTTTTTAGTTTATGTGATTTTTCCTCCTCCACCAAAAAAAATAGACAAAATAACATCATTTTTTCTTTTTAAATTTTTCTTCCTAATTTTTTTAAAATTTTTATTTTAATTTTTAATTATTTACATGCTAAAATCCTTAAATTAGTTGATTTCTTGAATGGTTAGATGGTTAAAATTTTAATTTTCTGATAACGTCTTTATGAGGGAACAAGTCGTAATTATAAATTGAAAATAATCGCCTCAAACTTTCCGCGATTGCCACAATGAACGATTCGAATCAGTTTGAATCAAAGCGCGATGGGGGGACGCGCATTAATGCGCGCATAGCACAAGCACAAACAGCGAGGTAAGGGGCGTAAAGCGTTGCTGAATTTAAGGACGAAAGCTCGCCACGCTTGGGCGCACAATCCGGCGGCGAGCTCGGCAATTTGCATCGAGAGCGATAAGTAATCTAGATACACAAACGCGAATGAAACCGCAATAACAACAACAGCAATCATCGCATACAGAGTGTTTGCTGTATTCTCAAAACAATTGTGTGTGATAAATAAATTTATCCTATTTGAGTTATGAGTTTTGTGTGCCAACCGTATGGGGCACATAATTTTACGCTCGCCCTCGTAGTATTCCCACAAATTGAACAAGTTTGCGCGCATTAGTCACTCCAAGGCGCTATCTTAAATCCTCTTCGGTTCCGGTTCTTGCAAACGCTGCAAAGACCACGTACAAGAACGTTTGGAATATCTACAATTAACTAGAAATCTACACACTGGGAATTTGTAAATTGTAAATTTCGGAATTATTTTATAAATTTTTTGTAAAAAACGAAATAAATCACGTTTTAGTTTGATGATTTTTTTTCTTTTTTTTCGGGTACGCTGTTTAGAAATTTATAAACACATCTAATTTTCGTAATGGAAATTCTATTTAGCTTCGTCCTTATACGTCCTTATGTTTCGCTAAATTTAATTGAATCCGCCCGGAGACGGAATAAATTATGGCTGAGACGAATGCAATCGCAATCGGCGTTATCGAATCGACGGACGGACAGAAGCCAGTAGTGAGCGTAGAAACGAGGGTGGTGGTGGCGGCACCGACGGCCGAGATATACGGAGAGGATTCCGCCGCATTATATATCACCCTGGATGTCTTCCGCTTGCGCCGGATTTGCTCCTTTATTACAATACACTTTATGCTTTTGCCATCTATTTCGCACGCTGGCTACATTTATCGAAATGTGATACTAAAATACTACACACTTACATCCC
>JARJDS010022784.1:0-13016 GCA_030264155.1 Atheta pasadenae | reverse complement strand
GTGAAAATTGGATAATATGGTGAGGAGATATGAGCAATTTTCCATAACGAAATTTCAAAAAATCAAGAAATTGCCAAACTTTGAAGGCCAAAATAAAATACTTCGGGGATGTTTTATGAATTAAATTTGGTCATACGTTGAAGAGCAACTCTTTAACTATAATTTAAAAATTAGTACGTGAAAATTGGATAATATGGTGAGGAGATATGAGCAATTTTCCATAACGTAATTGCAAAAAAACAAAAAACTGCCCTTCTTACTTATTTGAAAAACAAATTACACCAAGAGAGAATCGAACCGTACACCTTCGGCTCAACAAGCGGCTCTTTAACCATTATGCTATTTTCCATTCCTGGCTAGAGACGAAAATTAGTTATAGCCCATTGGTGATTCCACAGCATTGAATAACATAGTCGACATACTGCAACATACATTAACAAACTAAAACTAATATATTAAATTCAGCTATAGGTTAAAAAGGCATTCTTTAGATATAAAAGAAAAATAAGAACAAGAAAATTTGTCAATATGGAGAGAAGATATAAGAGGAGATATTATTTATAACTTGTTTTCAAAGATGAAACCTTATTAAATAACTGTTCACCCTGATAACGAACATATTATCATATATTTATTAATGTGCTATAATAAATTATTTAAAGATGAATATTTACGTTTCATATACTTTTAATACTGTACAATTTAAGCGTAATTTATAAAGTTATTATAGGATGAATAATATGTCTGCACTGGTTGCAACACAGTGAATAGTAAATGGTAATAATTGGATGAAGTCAAAGTGGGGATCTAAATAATAGTATACATATTTGATATTATCCGTTATAGTCTTCTTAAAACTCCTTCAAATCATATTCTTTAAGAAGCACTCTATCGAATATTATAGAATATCTTATATACAAATGTTAGAGCTGTACTGCCTAGCCGTACTGTCTTTTGTTCCAAATATAACCTATCGTTATTTATATTAAATATTTTGTAACTTTAACCATCTATTTATATAAAAACCCTTATATTCGTGGCGGCTCATACTTCGTCGAGAGCGTCACGATGGGAAATAAAGCATATAGTACCAAAGCATCGTCACCTTAACACTATTTAAAGTAGTTTTCAATGTTAATTTGTTTATACATATATATACCTTTACTATACATGTTTATATGTTAATATCGTTTGTTCTCGCCGCATTCTAGAAAAATATACATTTAAGATATCAGAATACAATCGCAATCTCGATAAATATCTCTACAGCTTCACAATATGCATTTTAATATTTCATGCTTTATTTGTTTTTTTTTTGGACCACACCGCACAGTCTTTCCCTAGTTAATTTTTATTATTCGTGTTTTGAATCTTCAATAATTTAGGTTTCATTTAACATTTGGTTGAGTTATGTTTTTTTAATTTTTTTAATTTGATGTTATGTTGTTGTTCTTGTTGTTGTAGCTAATGGTTGTTCTATTAAGTATGATGATATTCTTATTCTTAATCTTATACAAATGCATGATGTTAATCGCTATGGACGGCACTGCTAAAATCTATCTCGTAAGCTAACGTTTGATTCTCCGTGCTACGGGCGTTTTTGGGATGCCTACTAAACGTTAGGTTGTCAAATGTTAAACGTCTCTAGCTACAAAATTTGATCCCACTTTCAACATACCTGATAGGTGATACTGATAAGTATTATAATTGGAAGAGTACCCTTCTTGCGATTATTACATTTTTTTTTGGTTTTGCAGTCATAGTGCGACCTCATAGTCAATAGTCATACTTCATCCTTAAGTATAAATTCTTTTTTGTTTATTAAAACCTCAACTTTCTATACTTACTTGAGCTATATTAAATCTACGTCAATTTGTTGAAATTTTAAAACCTCAAAGGGTGCGATAATTAAATTATAAACAATAGTTCAGATCAAATGGTTCGTTAAAGCACTGAATGTGTTGAATAGTAGATTTGAAACAGAACCTCAACTTCAAAAAAATTACATCTGGTTTAATGCGGCTTAGTTATTCATAGAGCGAGTGATAAGAATAATCAGTCTAAAGTTCTGATATTAATAGAATAAGGCCAAATGCGGTTGAATACTATCTTCAAACTGTTTGATATAATAAGTAAATCTAGTCATGAACTGAAAACTACGTGTGGCAAAGAGGATTTAGAGCCATTTATTCCTGAAGCCGCTCATCCTCCTCCCCCACATGAGGTTGTATCATACTATTGTTCCCTGTAAGTGTTGCGGATCAGCCGTCGCCGTGCTACGATCGGGTGCTTGCGATGGCGCAGCACCAGTTTCGTATTCGTCAGGCACGTTAATACCTAAAACGCTATGCTGCAACGAGCTTGTCGCACTAGGTAGACCACTTTGTGACAGACTCATTGTGCTTCCACTGCACGGCGGATTTACACATAACGCTGTGTTGCTGGACATTAACGGCGATGAGGCGCATTCTTCTGGTGGTGTTACTTCTAGTCCAATGCTGCCGTTGAGAGCGATCTTGATCGGGTTGTTGTAGCTGGTAGAAAAGTGTGATAGTCCAACATCCTCCAAACTGCTCTTGCGACGTGTAGTCAACCCTTGGCGTAGCGAGTTCGAACGTTTGAGGAGGATATCGTCGATGACGCGCAATGAGTTTGATCGTCCACGCTGAAACGCAGCAATTGTAGGGCTGTCGGGCAACGATAAGGAATTTGATTTGGTCGTTACAAGTGGAGGTGCGCGTGGTGATTGATATCCAGACAAACCCAATCCAGAACCCCGTCTACTTCCTGCCTGCGACTGCGATGCCATTTGATTCACTAAGCTCTGCGAGCAGAAGCTTATGTTCGATTTTCGGCGACTGTTGTGGCGTTCAAACGTCTTTTGTGCTGAGAATGGACTTGGTCTTACCAAGTATCTTAAAAAAATATTAAATGTAATTAATTATATACAACTTAAATACAATACACATACATTATATCACCCTCTTCTAGTTTCAAATCACAGCTCGGATTAATAATCACATAAGACAAACTATTTCTCTTTTCGCTGACGTCGTTGTAATCTACGGCAGGAAGGTTTAGACTATCCATTCTTGAACGAACAAGGTTTGCAATTTCAGCTCTTTCTATCTGTTGCTCGTGGTTATCTCTAGCTTCATCACCCATATTAATTGAATACTACAAAAAAACAAACAAAATAAAATTAATTAAAATCTAAACCATTAAAATGATAATTTACAATATTATCACTTTAACATTAGTTATGATTAGTACAATTCTTATAATTATCTTAACCATTATCATTATCAATATCAACAACTACATAATCAAGGTTGTGATTGGAAACATTGGATTAAAATGAAAAGAAAGATTCGGTTGATATGTGTGGCGTTCGTTTCAGGTGTGTTTCAAGTGCTCCTCGCACGTTTTTGAATCTTTTGAATTTGAAAAGCATTTAGTTTGTTACTCACCATCGACTTTTTTCTATCTGTACAACCCAAGCAGTTGGTGCCCTCCTTGGGCCGATACGTAACGCCCACACGTTCATTACCAAAATCCTCGTCAAGCTATTCGAAATAGGAAGCCAAAGATCTAAATCGTGCACTACCAAGATTCCAAGGTCATTCAGTTACTATGTTAATCATTCACATTGGAATTTCATTGGAATTATCATCACACTTATATATAGCCAAGAACAGTTTACAAGATATGTGTTATGATATCAATCAACATAATGTGCAAGAGGAAACATCTGAAGACTTGTGAAGATTACAACAATAATTAACATCTAGTGATGTAAGAGAATAAGAATCCATTCCACATGATGTGAAAACTGTTTCCAGGCGATATATAAGTGATATATTATTAGTATTAATAATTACAAAATTTTAAAAGCTTTAAAAAGCGTTAAGTTCCTGATTAAAGTTACTTAGAATAAGATTTAGTTGTAAAACTTGTTGTAAACGTGCTCTTACAAAACATGCGTATCGGATGATGTCTTTGTTCTTATATTAAAGGTTCAATGAAACATCTTAAGCTGGTGGTCGAGTCTGGATCATTGTGCGTGCTCTCTCCGTATAGTTTGGGAGATGTGTCCAAAAAAGGTTAGAAATTATCGTGAGAACAATAAATCATGTTATACATTAAACAAAGTACGAAATAAAACACGCTCGTCAAATAGAAAAATAGAATGGTGATGAAGAAATTAAAATAAATAAAATGTTTGTAAAAGCGCATCAAGCTTTGGCGCATGTTAAGCATATATCAACGATTTATTATAAAAACAGACATTAAAAGCTTTATGACATGTCGACAATTAAATGTTGAATACCTAAAATGTATGTTTTTATAAATACGTCATATATTTTTGAAAACAAGATGTAAAATGATGGATTGAATAGAATAAAAACGCCAAATTATATTTAAAAACACAAAAAACGTAAATTTTGCTCCCAAAAAGCCGAATATTTCCATTTTAGTCCTCGTCGTTTTAGTACTACTCACCGATGCTACGGATGGCACACGCACGCAGCTCGACCACGCAGAAGACGTGCGGCTCATACTCACGTGAGATGAATCGGACAAGGAAGTATCCTGAGTCCTGTATATACCGATCGGTATCTCGCATGTAGTCGAGCAGAGTTTCTGATACAGGCGGCCATACGTCCGTATCCACATGTCATCCTTAGTGATTTTCATCTGAAATAAGAAAGCCCGGTAAATGTGAGAGTTCAAATGAAAAGCGGTGTATATTCGATTAGGGTGGGTAGGTAGGCCAACAACTCACAGATGTCAAGAAGCCAGAACCTGGGGCTTGATCGATTCCCAGCAGGAGGCGCACGAACGTGATGACATAATCTTTGACGAATGCTTGATATAATAAAGTGTCTAACATGCTTGCACTGAACACGGTTCCGGCGGCAAACGGGAGGCGGAACATGTACGAGATATGCGAACCGCGTTCTTTTTCCCTCTGAAATTTAAATTGCAAAGTGAGTCGTTTTCGTGGCGCGCACGCTCGACGGCGCGTTATTGTATTTTCGGGCGAAAATAATAAATGTTCAGGCAGACGTATACAAAAGACCAGACCAGATATTACATATTACATGTGCAACTCTACTGTTTATTGCTCAAATCGTCGTAAGCTTTGTCTCCTCGTAAGCATTCGGCAAGCAGTAACTAATCAAAAATTTCAAAGAGTTCAAATTTATACATAATTTATACAAGTTCCGTTACGGTTTTACAGTGTTATGTTTAGGCTCAATCAATTGTACCATCATCGAAGCGTCATCATTTTGACATTGTACTTGATTTGCATTCATACATGTTTTTTGGAGAAGTCATGCCGTGGTTTTAAGTTTATTGTGTACAGAGATGGGAGAAAAATTTCGTTTGTCAACTGTTAATTGATTTTAACATATCAACTATGTATATATTTAGTACTTAGAAAAAAAAAACGAAAATTATAAAATAAGACAAATCATAGTTGATAAGATAAAAATCAATTGTTAACAGTTTTCGTTAATTGTAATTATTGTACCCATCTCTGATCGTGTATGTTTATAGCCAAAATAACGAGCAATATTTTGATGCTTGGTCATAACACTCTAGATAATAATAGTAATATGATAAATAGCAATATGTAAGAATGTAAAAATTGGAAATGCGATTTTCCTCTACTAGTATTAAGTTATAGTAAAACCGGAAAACCATTGTGTGTGAATACCTGCACGAACAGTTTTTCTGATAAGCAGCTAGTGCCAATGCAATCCTAGAAATACATAAACATAGTCTTTTCACGCACGCAAACACCAAATCAAGTGTAAGTAAAAGTAAGTTTATATTTATCCATCAACACGTTCACATAAATTAAACAAGAGAAAATCATAGAAAGCTTACCTTTTCCATTTTGGAAAGATGTAAAGCATACTTGTCGTGCGCCCTGAACTGCATGAAGCGCATGTTGGACGATTGAGACAACTCAGTGATGCTTCTAATCGTTGGAAAGAACCTACACACATACAAAATAACAGCAAAATCAATAACTCCATCTAATGGTCCAATATTTACTTGAACATTGTTTGCACCGCCACAATGGTGTTGCAGTCGGCCAATGAGTCCTCCTCCGCCGAATTCGATAACTCTTTATTAACGACGACCACATTCTCGGCGACGGTGATGCCGGCTCGCAATAAATCATCCAGGCTGCACCATCCAACACATTAATAACTCATTAATGCCTACATATATATATGAGCAAGTCAGGACGTACCAATCAATCGATCCGAGCATCCAGTACACCAACGGAAAGTACGAGATGGCATCGAGAAATGCGATGTCTGGTCGACGCTCCAACAACAAGATAATCGGATGTAAAGAGGTTTTCGACCTGAAGTGAGCTCGCAGCGGTATGATGAAATTGTAAATGCCATTCGATGCATAATCAGCTGATAGAATAATAGTTTTATTTTGCCATTGATAATCACGCGCGTTGCGATAGCTGCAATGTTCGCAGACTTGTGCCAATTGTAGACAGCAGAGTGGTTTCTTTTCTTTGAGTAGATAACAGAGGGTAGGACTGACGCCGATGTAAGGTGACACCGGGGGGAAGCCCTTCACAATACTAAACACAACACAAAATATTATCAACGCCATTATTAACTGTATAACAACTTAACAAAAATTTGACATGAAAGACAACAAAACAATAACTATGTTATGCAAGATGCTTAGTTGTTGGTTGCTTGGTTGTTCAGCTGACCGTTTATTGTAAAGGGTACAGTTATACAATTCGACCAAACATTAAATGTGAAGAGTAAAGAGTGAAGAATGAAAAGATTTGGATTTTGTAGCAAACAAGAATAATGGTAGGTGTGGTTAATAATGGTGGTAGTGGTTTTGTGGTAGAAACGGAAAATCGAAACAATGGTTAAATAATGACAAGATTTGCAATGAACCAGACTTACCGGGCACAATCGTCATGCCATGCAGGTCTTGATGAGTCTGTCGAATCGATGGTAAGACTGGACCTAGGGAGTGCGAGGTACGGAAAGACAGAGTGTGATTACAGAGAAACAACACTGCTCGCTAGTTCAACGTTCAAACTTGTGATGGTGGGCGTGCAAAACAAAAGATTATAAAACAAGATAAATAAAAAATGGCAAACAATATTCCAACAAAACACGAGGAATAAATATGTACAAACATCAATAAGCTGGAAAATAATTTTGTTCACATTAAAGATTGGTTAGCTCAGTCAAAATCTAGTGTGAATGAAATGTTGGTTGCCTACATTAAATTCTGACTAAATTAACCATTATAATATATATATAATAACAAAAATAATCTAACACACATGTCCTTTTTGTGACTTGCTTGACTATTATGTGTTGTAATAAATACAAAATTAAATAATAACATGCGATAAATTGTTCAGACGCTTACGCAATCTTCTCGCTTGGTGAACGCCAAGGCACGTCGTCCTCTAATTCGTCCTCGCTTTCATCGGCTTCGTCAGCGACGTCTTGCGGAATGTTCATCGATGAGCTGGTGAACATATCCGGCACGGGCAGTATACTAGGTCGGCGTGAATTACGCCTCTGATTTATCACTTCAGGACTCAGCAGATTGGGATTATCACCGCCACTGCTACGCGGTATATCCAAATGATTACCAGTAATTCCGGACACGTCCAATGTGACCGAACCCGGTGAAGTGTCCTTGAGACACTGCTTCGAATCGCCGAAATTTGTCGTGTCCGTAAACGTAGCTAAAACACACACAGACCACGAATAAATTTTTGTTACCAACAAACACACAAACCAAAAAACACAGGTTAACTTTAATACTACAATTAATTAAGGAATAATTTAAGGTTGTACTGATTATAACAATTGTTAGTGCTCACATTAAAAGCAACTAAACACTGATTAGATGCTTAAAATTTGCAATTGCGTTGGCGTTGCTTTCTGACAAAATTTGAGTGAACACATAGAGACAATAGACATTAACAGAACGGGTGCCGATTAATTGAACTTTGAACACATATATAGTAATTAAAAAAATTATTAATACACAAAAAGCTTTTGATCTCTTACCAAATGTACTTATAATGAATCAACGAATCGATTGATTTTGTTTTGTTTCTTTCTCTACTTTTGTAATGTATGAATCTTAAATTGATTTGGTTAACAATTACTATGGAGCGTAATTGTTAACCATATTATGTATGAGTATAACATGCGCACACAACACTCACTGACACAGGTTGGGACTTGCAGTATGAGTAGTGGTGGACCGGTACCGTCTTTGCTTGCAGCAACGCTTGTTTTCTCCTGCTCGGTGACAATTACCGGCTCCGCCGACGTGTTGTTATTGTTAACTTGCTGATTGGCCACAGTGAACGAGGAATTCTCTTCTTTGGTGATGCTCATATAATAACACGTGTCGCTTTTCTTCATGATATGACGTGGGCCCGGGTTTAATAATATGGTATCCTCGTAGAATTCAGGCAGTTCTGCTGGACGCACACCGACCAGTGCTACGCCATATCTAAACATAACCACAATTAAAAACTTTCCATGCGTGTGCTCGCTTCTAATATTCAACAATAAACGGAAACTTACTTGCGATGTGAATGGAAGCTCGCATATGTGAAACTTTTCCCTTCATACTCTCCAAAGAAACGACTATCGCCCAAGACGATGTGATAAATCTCGTTGCCTGAACACCGCCCGTACAATCGATGCCACTCTTCCTGAGATTGCTGACCTTCCCTGAAAGCGTCGCGTTAATTAATCCCTCAACCCACTACGTCTGTTTACTTCTACGTAATTGACATGCAAGGTATAAACTTTTTGGTGTGTGGAACTCACTGTCCACGCGATGTGTGTAGCAATAGAGTGACTAGAGTGGAGGCGCCGGGACAAAAACAGTTGTTAGCTAGAAGCGCGTATTTGAACTCGTCCTCACAGACGATAAACTCAGCAAACTTAACGTGCAGCTTATTTTCCGGTCTGAAGATCTGTACGTATTGGGCTACGTTTGGCGCAAAGTCTTTGACAGCCCACGAACGCAATATCGTGTGTTCGTCCTGTAATCATTTTCTTGTGTTAAACTAAATAATTGCCAAAATACAAAATACAAAAACTTAAAAGCACTCAAAGAATTTTAAGTAGTTTTTGTTGGTTAGTTACAGCTTACCGCTGCCGTTTTATCGGCGTAATTTCGTGCCGCTAGCACAAAACAAGCTTCTGCTTCGTTCATGCGCGCCCGAATCAGGTCGCCATCTTTCAGGCACGATCCTTGAATGTAAATAACGCGCTGTGCCCAAATCGGTACTTGCAGTATCATTCGCATCGTCGTGTCTAACTCCATCGGTGATAGCAACACCACGTAGTAATCTTGAAGCAATGGATGCGCGTAGAATTCGTTGAGAAAATCCATTATTGTATCAGCGTGTAGCGTTGTACTACACACTACGACATGTTTTTCTGATTGTGCTCGATGAGACGAATATGAACCACCTAATTTTTGACGTTCCATCCATGTAAATGCTAATTGTTCAAACTAAACATACAAAAATCAACATTTTGAATATTCCATAAATGTATATTTGGTTGCCTAAGTTAATACTTAAATTGTATATCAAAATGCACACAAACAATAAAAAATGCCAAAGGTCGCAATGCTTTCAATCATAAAAATTAAAAAAAAGCAATAATATTGTTTTAATTGTTTTGCAATTTTATGCCTTCATAACCGCCAATAAAGGTGTGTTTGGATATATATAGTCTGCACACACAACAATAAAAAAACAACACACCAACGTAAAATAAAGTCTACAAATTGTGAATTTTTATTTACCTGGGTCGGGAGGACAATTAAAGCCACGCATATCATAATGACCATGTACAGTTGCGAGGGCCAAATGTCCGGCACAAAGTCGCCATATCCGACGGTGGAAAACGTCACGACCACATAATATGTGGCCTGAAATAAATTCAAGTGTCGGTGGCCGGCGCGTTGGAAGTGCTGGATGCCGCACACGCTGTGAACAACGAAAGTGGATGTCACAAATCAAAATTACAAAAATATATCGCACGTAATGAAACGATAAATTTGTTAGTGACTGTCAATGCATTGCGATGAATTCGCCTTGATTCCAACGCGTGGCATTAAAATGCGGTCATTTATTTCCACGCAATGGAATAGGACAGAAACGTGTTGGGAAATATGAAAAACTACATACCTTGTAAATACCAGACAAAGGAGCGTGGCCGACAGTATCGTGAGCTGCTGCGATAATGCCGATTGTGACTTTTGCATCGCTCTATGCAGGTCATTCTGTTAGAAAACAGAAAAGCAGGAATTTAATTAAAAATGTTTACATACAAAATATGTTTACAATGTCCATAGTTTCTTATTGTTTATAATTTTATATTAATAAGACTAATAATTAAGAATGCATTCGAAATTTTGATTTAAATTCATTTGTTTCTTAAAAATGTCCACAGCCAGCTTGTTTACAAATTTTACACAAATGTTAAAGCATTTTACTTTGAATGAAAATAATAAAAATGTGAATATTATATTTACATATTATTAATATACATGCAACGTATTAACCAAGTTCAATTTAAAATGAACAATTTCACTAATGTAAGCTTGTTCCGTTTTGTTTGCAAACGTCATGCAACGTTAAATTGTTTGCGCGCAAAACTTTCGACCATCCTCGACCGCACACCACACAACCTTCAACCTTTAAACACTGACCAACACTAACTTTAATATAATCAAACCACAACTACTCTTGGTAATTTGTCTGAATAGATAAATGCAACCCATTTTAATAACTTAGTACATATAAAGTGGATTAAGAAATAAAATACTCACAAACATATTTTCCAGTGAACGTTTGGCGAGCCAACAATTGAGAAACACCGGTATGAAGACGTTCCTCAAAGGTGGATAAAATATCTGCACACAACACAAATCACAAAATTCAGTATAAAAAAATTGATCCCTGACATGTGTACTAGACAATACAAGGCATCACATCAAAAACAAAAGAAACAAGTAAAGAAAACAAAAAAACAAAACAAAAAATTTAACGATATTGAAACATCTAGAATGTTGTGAACAAGAGAAACCACACACAAAACAATTGATATACTGAGTGTTTTTTTTTCCTAAGGAAATCTTTTTTGTGTGTGAATAACAATAAAAATACACTGTATATTCATGGTGTATTGTATATTTTGGTATGAGAGAATTTGCCAGCCGCAGTCATATCAATGTCTCAATGCTTACCGTTATTGTGAAGGGGATTGTATTGACTAGTTCTAAGATGAAGTGAAACGATAATAGCTGCTGCCATATATTTCCCTGAAACAATCGTTAAAAAAAACATTGTTATATTCGGTGTCTACCGACGAAAACCAGATAGATGTCGATACATCTACAGATATGAAAGAACCATCTTAAAAAATATATTTTCCGCACAAACGACCCTCGGTGTCTCCGAGCTTCACATATCCACAATAAAAAAACACAACAAAAACTTTTACTTTGCGTGTGTGAAGCGATTTTGTTTTAGGAATATACTTATGTTTTAGGAATGGACTGGAATGGAATGGTTTACCAATATTTGTGTATGAATATTTAACATTAAAGACCTTTAGGAGTTTTAGGTAAATACAACGAATGCGTGCACGTCTACCATACGTTTGTTTTTAAGATAGAGGTTTATAAGATGACAAATCCGGCTTGCATCATTATTGAAGGTTTTTGTTTTTACTTTACTTCGAGGATATTTGAAGTTTGAAGATATCAGAACAATAGTTGAAACGTTTTTTATGAATAAAGTGTATATTTGTGTAGTTACTAGAGAGTGTATAAGATGAAAAGATTTAGAATTGGGATTGAGTTTTTGTACAATTGTATTCAATTTAAAACAAATGAAGTTTTATATGTAAATGTTTATTTTCATAGATTGAATCTTTTAGGGAAATAATACTAATCCAATTGTACCAATTTGTAATTTAATAAATAGATTTATTTTCATCTGCATATCAAAATGATGAAATATATTATCCCATTACTACTTCATCCATAATTAATTAGATTCTTTAAATATAAACTAATTAAATAATTTCCCAACAATAATAAATGTACAACCATCATCACGTTGATAATTATCATTAATTACAAAACACATGGAAGTGAAAATAATTATTAGCCGATAATAAAATAATCTAAAATTAATACTTGGATTAAATTTACATTCGTTTGCAAAACAATGCTCATCAGAGTATTCATCACCAATTCCCATGCACAAGTGATGCGACAAGTTCAATGCGTAAACGAAACAAGAGAAAATCATTATGATAATTGACTTTGTGCATTAGCTGTGTATTATTATTTCTGCATATAAATAAACAAATTAATTTTTATTTAAAATTTGTGTATAAGAAGTTGCCTATAAAAAGTCACAATTTCGAGGTTAGATTAGGTTAGGTTAACCTAACATTACTTAGTTTTATTGCCAAAAAACTGATTGTTGTTCACAAAATTTGTTACACTTTGTGAACAAAATAAAAAGACAAATCAGTCAATAAGATGATATAGAAATAAATCTAAAATGTAATACGAATTATGTTATCATTCATGACTTGTAAAAAATTATGAACTCCTAATGATTTATTCATGGAGTTGTTTCACTTTTAGCCCTACAATTTCACGGTAATGCCAACGCCACAAGTAGCAGAATGTCTAGTAACTATAACACTGGCTATATCCATTGGTATATAAAAGATAAAGTATGTCATTGCCATTAGATATTTGTGTTAATAGTGTAATGATGGTAATCATCATCATGGTGAGCGTGCGCGCGTTTGTTCGTGTTTTGTTGACACGTGTTGATTTCTATTTAGGCTACCAGTAATGCAAATGCAACGTGTACTATGTTATCTTTATTAAATATAAAAAAATGATAACCCGGCTTTGTTAATATTTAT
>JARJDS010022762.1:0-13891 GCA_030264155.1 Atheta pasadenae | reverse complement strand
TATCCGAATTTTCAAGATGATAACAATTAGGCGCTGTAAGACGTTTAAAAAAATTGATTTAGTTATGGGTTTAGAAGGTATCGTTTTTTGTAATGTATTTGAAAACTAACCAGGGACATGTGAAGGTTTCTCAACACCAGTTTTAGGTCTCATTGTATACTTAGGAGAACTATCAAATAAGGCATCACCATTTTCAAGATGATAACAATTTGGCGCTGTAAGACGTTTAAAAAAATTGATTTAGTTATGGGTTTAGAAGGTATCGTTTTTTGTAATGTATTTGAAAACTAACCAGGGACATCTGAAGGTTTTTCAACTCCAGTTTTAGGTCTCATTGTATACTTAGGAGAACTATCAAATAATGCATCACCATTTTCAAGATGATAACTATTTGGTGCTGTAATTTTCGTCAAAATCATTAATTTCAAGCTAATTTTTGCAATTTTCTTATTTTAAGGGTTTAGAAATTACCGGGAACGTCAGAAGGTTTCTCAACACCAGTTTTAGGCCTCATTGTATATTTAGGAGAATTATCAAAAATAATATCAGCTCTTTCAGGGTTATACGCATTGGGACCCGGAACCTGTGATGGTTTCTCAACAGCGGTTCTAGGCCTCATTGTGTATTTTGGAGAACTATCAAATAACATATCCGAATTTTCAAGATGATAACAGTTTGGCGCTGTGAAAGGTTTAAAAAATAGTTAAGTTATGTATGTGTTTGGTAATGTATGTAAAAAACTGACCAGGGACATCAGACGGTTTTTCAACACCAGTTTTAGGCCTCATTGAATATTTTGGCGAGTTATCAAAGATAACATCTGCACGTTCAGGGTTATACGCATTGGGGCCGGGGACCAGTGATGGTTTCTCAACACCGGTTTTGGGCCGCATTGTGTATTTGGGAGAACTGTCATACAAAGCATCTCCACGCTCAATATGATAACAATTCGGGGCAGGCACATCGGATGGTTTTTCAATTCCTGTTTTGGGTCTTAAAGTGTATTTTGGTGATGTGTCAAAGATAACATCGGCTCGTTCAACGGCATAAGTGTTTGGGGCTGTAAAAGTAAAAGAATTGACATTTTCAATTGTTTCTTTGGTTTTTATCCGTCAAAACCAAAATCTTTCTAGTTGTAAATTTAGTTGTTTTAAAGTTTAACGGTTTTGTTTTCAAAATTAGGATAATTTTTTACAAACCAGGAGTATCGTTGGGTTTGTAAATGTTTGTTTTCAGTCGTATTGTGTATTTTGGTGAATTATTGAATATCACATCAGCTTTTTCAACACGGTATAAATTCGGAGCTGTAAAAGCAAAGCAAAGCATATTAAAACTTAAAATAATTAAAAATTATTGCATATGCAAAGCACATCAATACTAAATTACAATTATATTACTAAATTAATAAAAATATAAATTTGCAACTACTAGCGCCATCTTTGATCCAACAGCTACAAACTACTTTTAATTGACAGCTAGTAATATTTTTAGCAGTGCATGAATTACATCTTAAATATTTTAACAGTTATTAAATTAGTTTAAGGAAATAACGTAGTACTTTACCAGGATTATTGTCTGGTTTCTCGACATTAGTCTTCAAACCAAAAGTATATTTCGGTGAACTGTCATGAATGACCTTGACAGCTTTATCAGGATCATAATCTCCTGGTGCTGGAAGATTATCAATTTTTGCATCTTTTGGACGACCATGAAGACTCAAAGCAGGTGGAGTATCTCTTCCTAATTAAAAAGTTCCAAAATTGACTAATTAATCTCACAATTAACATAAAATATTAAAAGAACATAAAATTTTTAGTCTAGAAGTTTCTGTACTATTTAGTTTTTAAAGATTATAAAACCTAAAATTGAATTTTTACCTTTTGAAGATAATCCGGTGACGTTGTATTGACCTGGGCCGGGTCCAATAGACTCCACACGTCCATTATGCTTACCACCAAAGCTGTAGGCAGGAGCTCGTCCCGTTTTGGAATCAGACGAGTTTTTGCCTGTCATCGAAACGTTAAAGTTTTAAAACAAAATCTAAAAATAGCTGAAACAACTTTCTAATATCTTTCTCAATCTCATGCAAAACTTCGCTTTTACATTGCGATAAAATAATATTGACAATAAAAGTTAAAGCAATGAATGTCATGACTTATGACAATAAAATGTGTTTGTTTAATGTGAATAATTGTCGGGATTTTTTGCAAATATCGTCATATTATGTAGGTTAAGAACCGTAGGTTCAATAAAAATAAAGACTAACTGTTTCCAAGAGAGATATTTTGCGTTGGTTGCAAAAACATTCAATATATCTATACGAATTTATACTCTTATACCAGGAACTATTATTATTTAAATATAAATGCCCGCATTAATTGTCATACATTTTTTATTCAATGACTAATTGATTTATTTATAAAAATCGTAGTTTACCATTTACGAAAAAAATGACACTTCAAATTAACTTTCACGTTATTATTTGAAGTTCAATTCTTTAAAAGTGTAAATTTTTGTTTATGAATTAATTGATTTTGAGGTTATGTACAAAATTATATATTTTAGTGAATTAGTAAAGTAATTCTTATATTTTTAAATTTAAGTAAAAAGAATTTAAAGAATTTACTTTTATTGCATCAAGTTTACAGGTTACTACTTGTCAATAACCGGATAACAATCGTACTAAAAGTGTAAACTAGGTTATGTCCGTTTTTAGGTTAATTTTTGCAATTTCACGCACAACAAATAAACTTTTTTTAAAATGAATTTGTTTCGATTAACATTTTGTATTATGTTTTATTTTGTTTAAATAAAATATGATTTACCAATATAAGAGGGCAAGGTTACAGCAGCTGGACCAGGCCCATTGAATTCAGCAGCAATAGGTCCGCGACGCTTGGTTGGCGTCCATGGTCTTTGTTGCATTTGGAAACCACCCATTGTTTAACCTTCAATACCTGTAACAAAAATAAACAAAATTATTACCAATATTTCAATTTCAATTAAATTAAAAAATTAATTTCTTTACATTTAAATTTTACCATTAAATATTTCTTGAAATATCTAGACAAATCAATAAGTAACAAATGAGTACCATGCATATCTAATCAACTAAAGGATTTATGAATTTTTTAGTAATAATACCTTGTATTAATTTTATTTAATTACACGTTTTAATTATTAATGAATGAGTACAAGCAAAGCACTAAATATTGCTAAACCGGAAGTCAGTTAGTTTTAATAGTTCTTTTCTCCTTGTTGGATGATGCGTAGGATTGGAAAGCCAGCTGTTCGGTTGTTCTTGCATGGGTTGTTCAACTTGAACTGATTTCGCTTGGTTTTTATCCTGGCGCGAGCAGCAATCCAGTCGATAAATATTTCTTTAGTCGTAAGTCGTGCCAGGTACGCGCAAAATTTTGCTACAATTTCTCAGACTATTTCAAACTCAATTTTGGAACTTGTATCCTATCCTAAATCAGTATATAATTTAAAAATTGCTTACTTAGAAGTTAATCATATTTACAACCTTTGTATAATAGAAACTAACGAAAATTAAGTGAATACTATAAATAGATATTGATTATAACATTTAAAAAAGTGTTTAATAAAATAAAATAGGAAGAAGCTCCAAGAAACAAAGTTTCACACAATTATAATTAATTTTGTTTTAATAATTCTTTTCTCAAAGAAAGAAAATTTTACTATCTTAACTATAAGGTATAAAAAATCATATAAAAAATGTATGAAGGAATTATCTGTAAATTCTTCAATCGAAAATATAGAAAAAAATATAGTAATACTGTCAACAATTTTAGCAAGTTTTTATCTAAAAACAAGTTATAAGATTTAACGTTTAAACATTATTTTGGTGTATAGATCACCCAATGTCATTAATGTAATTTAAATAATTTATTACCAAAATTATAAATTATTTTGTAAATTATAAACACTTAACACCTCAATACCAAAACATATACATCATGAATGGATCAATAAACAATTCGTAATATCTAAAAATAACTTCCATAAAGTTTAACCAATCCCAACTTTTTTCAACTTCAATGCAGCATATATTAAAAAAATAAACATCTGTTCGATAATTTTGTTTCATTTTTTTTTAATTCAAGCCTCATACTTCATAAATGTGTACAGTATTTGTTTTACAATAACCACATGTATTCATTCACCTTGATGCTACCAAAATCGAAATAAAACTTTCGTCTTATTTCGGCATGCTCCATAAAAGGATGATGCAACTGACGATGTCATCTCGATTCGTCTCGGTACATCAGTTAATCAGTACATGTATTTACGTATTTGCATTACCAATACTAATACACAAAAACACATAATACGTACATAATGCAAATTATATATGCAAATAAATCGATCTTTTTAACAACCGCAAAACACACATTTCTGGTGTTAAATGTATGTTTTATAAAAGAAGTAGTAGTTTAAGTAAGATAAATGTATCTTAATGTAATGATAACTTAAGATAAAAACTGCATACATAATGCAGTTGCGTGTTATTACATTTTATTGTGAATTTATCGTGCATTTAATGCATTTATGGCGTGACATCGTGACAGCAGTGCATAAAATATAAAACAAGTTCTTTAATAGATCGCAATGTGTGTTGTGTGCTAAACTGTTGCGAATCTGTGTTAAACAACCGATCTGGATGCAGATGCAGAGGCTGCGATGAGAAATGTAATCTTATTTGTATCTTGTATGCGCATTTAAGTAAAGTTACTCGTAAATATTGAAACGGTGAGGCGTTTAACGCGTTTAAAGAGAATTTATGCCATAAAAGTGTTGACAACACATTTATTTTCAACTTTAAATGGAAATTATGATCATAAAAAAATAATATGTGTAAATATTTTATGATTAATGTGTGATAAAAATTATTTATATTAAACTTATAACTATAAAAAATTAAATATTGTAAATTTATAGATTTTATATTAAAATATTTAAGAAAATAAATGTAAAAAAAATGTAACTTACTTAAATTGTCTGTATCGATTTTGAATATTTGAATATCCAATGGATAGATTCGTATTAATGAGTATAATCACACACACTGAGTTTATGGTGTACGTCTGACAAGTTTCGCACCTTGCAATTAACTGATGAAATGAAATGAGCGGACGCGCACCGATTGTTCGCGATTTGTGTGATTATGCGCGCGTCATTGATTTTTCGGTCGCGGTATAGACTTTTGTGGGCACAATGCGTGTTCAGCAGGCTCTGAATTGATCGGGAAAGGATGACGAGGAGGGACAAACGACCTGTTGTTATTGGAATGACCATCTTTGGCTCCTGCTTGCCTAACACCCACTTTCGGCAATGCCAATAATGCCATGCAATGTGTTTGTTAAAACAGTCAGAAACATTGCTATGAGAATCAAACACATGTTTGATTTTATTTAAAATTTAAAATTTTAATTAAACCTGGCAGACATAGGTTTTGGTACTAATTCATTCACAACTAGTTTAAAATTGTAAGGCGATGTTGTTTTTTTCTTCTTTTTTTTTAGTTTTGTTTTTGTGAATTGAATATAAACATGATAATACTTTTAAACAAGAAATAAATATTAAAGTGTCCTGTTATTTCCTAGAATTATTTTTTATTGGATAACTGTTAGTAATGGTTGTAATTTTTTAATTCTTATTGGAATAGCTGTTTGTTTACAAAGTAATTTCTTGTTTCCTTATTTTGTTGTATCAATTATTTTATTGTGTGTTATTACATTACATGTTCGATCTAAATAACTAACTATGTTGTTGTTTTTTGTGTTTCATAAACATTTAAGATCAATTGAGTTTGAGCGTTAAGCGTATGGCATATGCCCACAATGACAATGCCCACGCAGTCATTCATAATTACATTCGAAATCGAATTAGCGGTCACTCCTGTTGGCTGTCGACTGTGTTTCCTCGCCCAATGGTCGATGATGGTACCATATTTAG
Organism: Atheta pasadenae; assembly: GCA_030264155.1. Classification (NCBI taxonomy): domain Eukaryota; kingdom Metazoa; phylum Arthropoda; class Insecta; order Coleoptera; family Staphylinidae; genus Atheta; species Atheta pasadenae. The sequence continues at coordinate 7,912 of JARJDS010022762.1, read as the reverse complement.
CAATAAGTTTGTAGGTTTTGGCTTGGACCCGCACCCGACCTCTTGGTTGTCTGTCTCTGACTCATCGAAGTCATTTTTAATGTGTAATTTCAACTATGAACGACCTTTATCTACCCAATTATGGAACAATAAATATAAAACAAAATAAAAGTTCTTTCAATACCAACACACGCTACAAAACATACGTAAAATAAGTTTCAAAATGAATAAAATATTCAATAATTATAACCAGTGTTTTGTCATTTTGTTGATATTACTACAACTTGATCAGAAAAAAACATCCATGGCTAACATGATTAATTCAATACTTTTTAATGGACAAAAATGAATAGAAAAACAAAAACCAAAGTTGACCTTAAAGTAAAACACATCCGATTTTGTTCATTATATACATTTTGATGACCCATACCTCCAGTTTTTCAACCATGGCTCAAAATCAGCTAACAAACCACCAAAAAGAAATTCTTCTGGCATATATACAGGAACACCCTGGACTCGCGACCGATGAATTCGCAGGACTCCAATCGCAGACTTTGTGGGAAAGAATAAGTATGAAATTAAACGCTGTACCGTTTGGATCTGTAAAAACCTGGTTTAGGTGGAGAAAAGTAAGTTATACGCTATAAAAAAAGTTTTATCCATTTCTTAAAAGTACTTTTTCTTGCTTTGTATTTATAGACATGGTTCGATTTGTACAAGAACATTAAAATTAAAACTAGGGCGTTAAGGTGTCATGATGCAGGAACAGGTCCTCCGGTACCAAACTTAACTCCATGGGAGAAACGCGTGGCAAGAGTGATAAATTCTCCGGAATTCGATACACTTCCTAATTGCGCATTGACTAGGCTTATGATACAGTTCAGTAATAGAGAATTTGATAGTGATTCTGACTTGGATGAACCACCAGTTACAAGAGCATCTTCTTCACAACCTTTAGTGGAACAGAACGAGCTTCCTAGAAAGGCTAAAGAGAGTAATGTGAAACATACACAAAAAAACTCGGAGCACTTGTTATGTATGATACAAAAAGAATATTCGCGTAAAGAGCGTTTTCAAGAAGAGAAAATAAAGTATATGCATGCAAAAATGGAATACATGAAGGAGTTGTTGGCACTTAAAAAGCAAAAAGCAGGAATATCATTAAACGATACTACGTTATAAGATTTATAGGTTATTGTTGTCACGATGTATGTACATGTAACACAATGTAAGATGTCCAATTAAATTGCATTAATGTTATAGATTTTGTAATTTGTTTTGAATAACGAGCCCATTTATTAAAATCTGATGTTAAAATAATATTATATTAAGTTTTATTAAACCTTATGTTGTATATTCGCGTTAAGTTTTTGTATTCGCTGTACACTTGACAATATATGAAATCTTACGTTTGAAAGTGGTTTGAAACCCCCTCCTTCCTACTGGAACTGGTTGCTAGGGCATGTTGATTTTTACCTTAGCAACGGCCTGTGTATTCTTATGGTAGTCGGCCATCATGAATTTACACAGATCATATATATTGTATATATTACAAGATCATATATGCTAAACATGTTGGTAGTACTGAAAGATACAACGTAGGACGTAGAGTTAGGGTTTTTTAAATAACGATTTCATCCTTTGTAAAATGGAGCAAATGAAATTACTAAATAAATAATCTGTATTTGTTGAGGAAACTGCGGGATTCAACATAATTTAAATTATTTTTATTTTACATTCCCAAGTAATAGGCCTTAAACTTAAAACCGAATTAAATTTATACAAACATGAAAAATCAACCTTTCAACCATTTCATACCATTCACAGCATAGTTAACTTGCTAAATTAACGATACCAAAAAGAAAATGCATTATTAACAAAGTATTAACCAAAATAATTACATAAACAAACAATTATATACTATCCTCAAATGAATTAAACTGCAGTACAACAAAAATTTGTTTACTTATTCATGATTATCCAGATTGCGCGACATTTAAAATCAAAATGATCGTCACGCACGTATGAAGACCAAATTGAATTATAATTTATCAATTCATTACCTATGTATATATCTATGCAAAGCAAGCAATAATCAATTATCTGTGGGTTTGTACGGTTGAATCAGGTACTCAGAAAACGCCAGGACACTCTCTGGCCCTCGCACTTCTTTCTCCAACAACGGCAGTTTTGTGACATGGAAATCTTCATACAAATCATCAATCTGTTCCAAATACTTACTCTGAATCTTATGACGCGCATCGCACATCTTACAACCAGAATCTTTTTCATTGTCCTTTCTCAACAATAATTGGTTAACAATAATATTGTGCGTGTCGATTTTGTATTTAGTTAATTCTTGAACTAACCGTTCAGTTTCGTACAGCGAAAGAAACTCGGCAATGCAAACACAGACGAATGTTGTTTGGTCTGGATTACGAAACTGTTCATTTACTTGTTTGATGATTGTCAACATCTCTTCAAGTTTAGATGATAATGACTCAGCATTAAAGTCTGACGCGCCGAAAAGACTACTGAATTGTGATATTAAAGGGCTGAACTTTAGTTTTAGCTTTAATAACTTTCCTAAACCTTTTTCTACAATTTGTGGAAATGATAAAAGTCTCAGCGTATGACCTGTTGGTGCTGTGTCAAAAACAACAACAGAAAAGTTCATGCTTTTTACAAGTTTCATAACTTCTGCATAACTCATTGCTTCATCAATACCAGGAAAAGCACCAACAATTTCTTGTATCACATTCTTGCTCATTTTCATTGCATCTTGATCACCTTCAAAGTATTCTTCCGGAAGTTCATTCATGCCTACATTTGGATCAATTTCCATTGCATACAAGTTGGTGAAACCTTGCACTTTGGTAGGGACTTTGGAAAACTTTTGATCAAATGCATCAGAAATATTATGGGCTGGATCTGTTGATATTATCAGCACTGATTCTCTGACTTTGGCTAGTTGGACTGCTAAACTTGAACTGAATATAAGAAATAGATTTGTTAATACAATACTAATTTGATTAATAAATGTTATAAGTAAGGATATACGAGGTATTTACCTGCAAGTTGTTTTTCCTACACCTCCTTTGCCACCAACAAAAATCCATTTTAAAGTCTTCTGTTCGATGATATTTTGTACTGATGGTTCTAACTCTTCAAAATCTGACATTTTAGAATATTACAAGGTAATATTTATACTAATTTACTGTGTACGGACGTTTTATATATTGCACTTGATTTAAGGAAAAGTAATTAGTTCTTGTTTGAAGCTAAATATTATTGTGTTTTTTGTGAATACCGAAATTACAGAAAACGTGTTGTGTGTTGTCTTTTAGTATATCGAATTGTGTAGAACACGAATGATTCGCCCTTTCTACTTTCTCATTGGTTGTTCGGTGACATTCAATGACGTTAACAAAACACGTAGGTATGGTTGCGGAAAAAACAAAAATTAAATTATTTTTGTACATACAAAAATATGTTCAAAACATAAAAATAAAAAAAATTATAATCATCAATTGTTTAAATTAAAATTATTTAAACCATTTTAAATAATTATTTATTTATTAAAAATATGTTCCAAAACTTGAATTGCCGTATAGGCAACTCAGTATACTCCAATAAAGTCGGTCATGAAGTCTGTCAGTCGGCTAAATGTTTTAGGTTAAAAATCTGAATAAATAAGAATTAGTCAGAACTACCGATTTTAAAGTACAAATTATAAATAATATCAACTAAAAATAACCCTAGTCCTTAGTACGATAGCTATTATTACTAAATGTAAGTGATTTATGCTTAGATAGTTTGAATTTTTAGTAGATTTATGAAGTTATTATGTTGTACTAATCTTAATTTAACTTTTCCATAAGATAATGTCATTTCCTACCAAAGAAGAACGTGCAAAATGTTGGGGAGCAAGAGATGAATTCTGGTCTTGTTTGGATAAAAATAAAATAGAGAATGATAATTCCAAAGACAGTCCTTGTGCTAAATTTAGAAAAATATATGAACAGTCTTGCTCATCACAATGGGTCAAACATTTTGATAGAAAACGAAGTTATTTGCAATTTAAAGAAAAAATAGAAAAACATGGGTATGAACCACTGCAAGAGGAAAAAATTAAATAAGATGTTACTGTATTTTTAAGATAGATCCTGTTTTAGTTTGCTAGTTAAATAAATATTTAAATTAACATTAAACATTTTAGGAATAAAATTGCACACAATCATTTATATATCATTGTTACAACAGTAAGTATACATTTTTCCAATACATAAAGCATAAATTAAAAAATTACTTGAAAAATAGGAAGCATTTAATGCATTCTTTGTCCAATTCCATTAAACATAATTGTTGTTAGATCAGCAATAATACTTTGGTTCTTTTATGATTAAATTATTTAAGTTATTATCAAGCAACTAATTTGTGTATTTTTAATCACTGTCACTATCTCTGTGTATCTGTTGACTGATTAAACCAGCCTGCAACTCTAAAACATGATCCACAGGTTTTGGTCTTCCATCTGCCCCAATTTTGCATGGTTTGACAATTCCAGACTTGGTCATGGCATCGATTAACTTCACAAGCTTTATGGCCTCATGTTCTTTCTGCTCTTCAGTCATATCTGCAGTTGGGTGAGGTCTAGGATCTTCATAACAACCTAAAACTGGATTTATACCGTGCTTTAAATCGCTATATTCTTCGGTTTCGCTGTCACTGTCAGAGCTATATTGCATCCTAGACTCATCCAAATTGTTCCTTCCTCCCATTAATCCTCTTCGCGCGAATAATCCGGCCGCATTACCGTATCCAGTGTATTTGATCATGCGATTCACATTTTCTTTACATAACACGTACAATAACTCAGCAGCGAGGTCTCGCACTTGTGTAATCGGCGTTGTAAGAAGACGACATATACAATTACGTAAAGTGTTGCCTTGTTCGGGACGTTGACGAACATCTTTTAATGGCGGTAAGATTTGGTTACGAAGATATTTACGTATTGGGCGGTCAAAAGTCGCAAGACGTAGTAACGAAGTAAAAGCTGGGGATAGAAGTTCAAATTGATGTGACACACCCTTAAAAATAAAATGTTTACAGAGTTATTATTTATTAGTAAATTATTTTCTATTAAAATAAAACTTACTGGCTCTTTATTTAAACGTATACGTAAACATTGCAAAATTTCAAAAATGGCTTCCATGTCAAAACATTCAAATCGTAGTTCTTTGGCAACCACTCTACCATCATTTATAGATACATATAAATTTTTAAACGTGGCTTTTGGCATATTAGTCAATAAGTTTATGATGTTATTGACCAACTCGTGTTTTTTATCAATGGAACGAGTCTTAACAATTAAATATTTCCTTAAAATCGTAGCCAAATGTAATAAATGCGCTTCATCCTCCTCGTCGAAAGCCGAATGGACGGCAGTCGGTTTTAAAGTTAAATTAAACAGCGTTTTTAATATTTCACATATTGTGTTAACGTTTAAATCATTTAATGGGGAGTTTAAGTCTTGTTCGTCGTTGTCTCCTGGGAGAAGGTATTCCAACAGTTCAATTAGATAATTGAGGCCATGCAAATCTTCTCTTAGCTTTGAACGTATTCTGGGACAAAGCGCACTGATAACGAATAAAAGTTTCATGTCAAAGAAAAGTAATTCACTTGGTGGATTCATATCCCTATCAGAAAAAATAAATATACAAAACATGTATTTAATTAATATACAGATTATATTTGTTAATTAAAGCTGTACCTAGATTTCTTAAGACGCATTGTAATACCCTCTAAAGTACCATTTTCACAACTCATTGTTGTTGCAACTCTGCTGTTAAATAATAAGTTGCATAAACATTTAACAGACTCCAATGCAACTTTATAATGTAATTTATCATCAATAAAAACTCCATCTTTAATGCCTGAATATTCAAGTAGAGAATTCAATAATTCATCTGTCATTACATCATCTAAGCCATCTTTATCACGACTACAAATATATAATAGCATTTTAATAATGTTTGGATAACAAAGATTTGTTTTTGCAGTTATGATTTGATTATTGTCTTAATATTTACTCTTAATTAGGATGTGATACTGACCTTAATACTCTGATACAATGTAATACATTAATATGTATGGCTTCTGCATTTGGATTGACTAGATAACTTGTTAATGATTTCCAGAGTTCGGATTGATTTTGCTTTAATTCAGGAAATGTGAATACAGCTTCATACTAGAACGGATAATAATAAAATTGTTATTTGTAAAGTATATTTTAGTACTCTGCAAGCAAAAATACTTATCAATTATTAATGTTATAAATACATAACTAATGATTTACCTTTTTGATAAATTTATCAAGTGCTTTCTTTGCTTGTTTGATGTCACCAGATATTATAGATTTTATATGTTTAGCCATGATTGCATCCAGAGATCACACTTTGTACAATATTTAATGTAAACTCGAAACTGTGGAATGTTATGTTTATTATTGTTCAGTTATATTTAGATTGCGGAATCGAACTGTTTCAATCTGTTTCGATGCCAAGCAGAGCTTTACTTGGCTTTACTCAGCTTTACTCCAGCTTTATTCATTTTACTTGATGGTAGAAAGATGTATACTGGGTTGCCTATAGTCAGTCATCGGATTGTAAAGTAATGAAAGTAATCGTAAAATTTAACCAACTTTAACCCTTTGCGATGCATTTCTTGCTCTTATAGGAACAAAAAGTATTACAGTTATATTAAATAATACAATATATGTAGGTATAAATAATATTTTAAATTGTTTTAATGAATATTAAATCTAAATTTGTGATTCTCAAATGACTTTGGTGTTGTATGTTGGTTTGCCTATAGTTAAATTTGTTTGAAAAATGTTTCCACTAAGTTGCGCTTTTGTTTTTCTTAAATTGAAAACCGCTTCTTTAGAAAAACATATACTAACCTAAAACAAAACATCATTGACTTTATTGTTTCATCCGTAAGTTAACAATTAGCATAAATTGTATTAATATTAAATTAAATGCTTCCTAAAGAATTTAATCTCAACAAATTGTAATACTCAAACAAATAATAACAATCCTACTATTAATTAAAAGCAGATAATCTTCAAATTCACAGCAGCAAACACTTCTGGTTCGACCAACAAAGGCAAGCATCGCAAACCCTTGACAATCCATGAGATAACACACCACGCGCCACACACCACAGGTTTCATCCTGGGATCCTGGCGTTTGCCTTGTTACCAAATCGTAATGTCAATTGCGTGTACGTGTGTTAATTGATCATTAAAAGTTCCGGCGCGGTGCGCTTATACTCTTACTCATAGCAACGGCAGCAAGCTGCAATGTAACAATTACAATTATAACTTGTGAATGCCCAAACGGTCACAGTCAGAGATTCGACACCGCAACATACCTGCGCTCTGCGCAATATTACATTCTATTAGAGTTGAATTCGAAAGTTTCAAGCTCGGCAAGAAAATTAAGACAAAGACCAGCAGCAGATGAGAAAAGCTGGAGGCTACAGTTGGCGAATCAGCTATAATAGAACTCATTTCATTCGCGCGGGCGCGTGAACAAAGGCGAATTTCTTAATCAAAATGTTATGCTAATAACGCCACCAACATCATAATAAATTCATAAAGTTTGCGCAAGCTGGGGTCCATTTAATCAGAGTTGATACATATTTGATGCTACATTTTATTAGGTATGTTTGCTGTTGGGTGGGAGATAAACTTTGGAGTTTTGTGTATTAAGACAATAGGTATAATCATAAAGGGTTCGTTTTTGTAAGCAATTAATTATTTAAATCTTTTTGCTCCTAATTACACAATAAATTTGTTTAATTTCAAAACACAATAACACAACACAGAGGTTTTTATTTAATAATAAAACTTCCAATTTGTGATCTT